>JAHWFO010028291.1:11890-41890 GCA_023313115.1 Rhysida immarginata | reverse complement strand
CGATTTCGCAGGACGTTGCGAAATTGCGCGTGCATGGCCAGAACGACACAGTCATCGGGATAGGAACCCGTGCACCATGCCAACCCAGAAACAACGGCCAATGCAGCTGTCGGCAGCCAAGCCTTGCCAGTACCCTTTAGGGTTCTGGTGGCTGCCACTTGGCATCACCGTTCTTTCCGTTCCATCTCTTTCGGACCAGAGAGCGTGTGGCAAGGCCCAACCAACGCCCCAAGAACAGCCTCTCTGCCTTCTTGTTCATTCAGCCGAGCTTTCTCCCACACGGCCGTGCAATCCGTTTGGTACAGAGGAAAGCATCGATCGTTCGAATCAAGCCATCAGAGCTTCTGGAGGAACTGGCTGTTTCCTCGACCTGTCGCAGCCTACAGACACGGTCTCCGTCTCATGACTGCCGCCAGACTCCTAACAGAACGCCGGGATTCGTTGCCTGGTCTTCAGGGTTTAGTGGGGAAAAACTGCTATGGCGTACGCACTTGACTGTTAGCCCGCTTTACCGCGACTGTCAGAAGCGGTCGGTCTACGGGTTCGAGTACGGACGTGCGACAACGTTACAAGATTTAAAAAAAGTGATCTTACGATAATGATCCTTCCGCAGGTTCACCTCTGAGCAAAAAAAAGAGAGATAAAGAAGAACTTAATACATCTGCTTCGGCATCCAAACTCCCCAAACCCTCCTTAGAGGGGGGAATGGATGGGGAGAGAAAAGCTCGTCTTGAGGGAGAACTCTTCCTCATTATTGCCGAAGCTCGAAGGAAAAAAATCAATTTTCGAGAAATGGTGGAAAGGTATAATTATTCGATGGAGGAGTTTCTCTGGGTTGCGAGAAAAAAACAGAAGCAGAAAAATCTTTCTGAATCCTCTCAAGAAGATATTAGGAAGGCTATTGAGAGTATTCAGAAGAGTCGAAGACCCAAGCTTAAATAGAAGTATATCGTTTGTTTTCCCTTGCCTCTTAATAATGTCCCCTGTTTTAAACTTTTATTCCTGGAATGTCCGGGGACTTAATACGTATAGTAGCAAGAATTTCTTTTTTGATTTCGTCCTGAGGGATAAAAATGCTGTATACATGATCCAGGAAGCTGGCATCATGTCAAGTTGTACACCGTCTTGGCTTTCTATATTAGAGGGCGATTTCGAAATTTTTATAGTTAAGGCCTCTCATAGGTATAATGGGCTCCTCACTATGGTCCCAAGGAATCGTGGTAAGATTGTAGATAAGGTTATCATTGAGGATGCTTATAATTCCGGATTTACCTGGGTTGTGGGACATCAAGCCCTTAGAAGAGTTAATATTCTTATTCCCCAGGTCAATTCGAGAGCAACTGCAGCTTTAAGCAAATGTGACAAATACATCCAAAGAGCTTTGCTGGAATTGTTTATTGTGGGCGGGGACTGGAATGTCACCCTTGACCCCGCCCTTGATCGTAAGGACAGAGCTGAATGGCGTCCTGCGTTGAGGGTTCATTTGAAATCGAGTCTGGCAAAATGGAATTTTGTTGACATTTGGCGTCATTCAAATGGTAATACATCAGAATATACTTGGAGTCGTGGTGACTCCAAGGCCAGACTCGACCGATTTTACGTCTCTCGAGATCTCCTGCAGTTAATTCGTCGCTGTGAGATCCTGCCTCTAGGACCTAAGGGTGATCATAAACCTATAGGTGTATTAATATCACTAAATACCCAATGTAGAGGCAGGTTATCACAGGTGCTGTTTCCTTCTTGGAAGCTGGGCGACGATGACTGTAGGAGAGATTTTAGAGCCTATGCTATGAGGTTTATGGACCTCATGCAGTTCAACGATGACCCCATTCAGTTCTGGGACTTCTTTAAGCTGCAGTTGCAGATATTTATAAAGAACTATCAGACTAAAGATAAGCACAATGATGGCCTTCTCATGGAAGCTTATTTTAAAAATAAATATGGGCTCCAGAGTCTGCAGTCTTCCACGATTAAAAAAATTGTTAGGGCCAAGTCCTCCCTTAATGATATTAAATGTATCGAAGAAAATGGTTTATTAATTAAGGAGGAGGACGAAATGGTAGATATATTTCATAACTACTATTCAGAAATGTATAGTGAGGTACCCATTGACCTTAGTAAAATTAGAGAATACCTTAGTGAATTTAAGGAAAATGGAGATAGCCTTGACGGTGAGGAACTTATCTCTTTGGACGAAATCAGGATAGCTATTGAAGGTTTAAATAAGTCCTCGGCTCCAGGTTGTGATGGCCTGCCCCGTGAGGTTTTTCTATTTCCCGAGGTTCAGGCCTGTCTGTGGGGGGTTTTCAACTACAGTTTTATGGTGGGGGAACTCCCTGATTCTACTGGCATGGCTGATATCGTTCTTGTCCCGAAGGTGGAGAATCCTGTTTCTGTGAAACAATACCGACCCATTTCCATCTTGAATAATGATCTAAAAGTCCTGACCCGGATAATATACAATAGAATTGTGGGTCAGGTTGATCGATCGGTCGGTATTTATCAGTCAGCATTCCTGAAAGAGAGATCCATTCAGGATTCTCTGCAGATCATTCGGGATATGAACGATATTCTAGCGGATAATAGGGGTCTCCTAATATCACTAGATAATGATAAAGCTTTCGATCGGGTTAATCATCTGTATCTTTTGGAGCTATTGGAGACCCTTAAGTTCCCAAAAAATCATATCCGCTGGATTAAGATCTTATTAGCTAATCAGTCGTGCCAGCTTTGTTTTGGTTCACGAAGATCAGACAGAATTAATATGCTTTCTGGTTTAAGACAGGGTGATGCCTTATCTCCTATCCTGTTTACTTTAAGTTTAGAACCTTTTTTAAGGAAGGTTTTAAGCAGGATTAGGTGGGTAAGAGGAGGTAATTTTCAGTCACTGCCGATATATGCAGCATATGCAGATGATATCTCCCTATTCTTTTTCAGTGTATATGAACTGGAATCTCTTGATGATCTGATTGTTAAATATGGGGAGGTATCTAATGCAAAAATCAATTATAGCAAATCTAGCATGATTAGTTATCTGGGCGACTGTAATGGGGATTTGGAGAGAATCTCCAAATTCAGGGTGGTCAACAAGATAAAAATTTTAGGCATTTTTTTCTGTATGACGCAGCAGGAATTGGTGAATTCTGTCCACTGGTATGAAGAATTAATGGAGAGTATACAGAAGTGGCAATCCTTTGGGAACATGCTTACGATCAAGGAACGGGCTGATATGGCCAATATGTTCCTGATCAGCAAATTCGGCTTGAAGATACAAATTATAGAGCCTCCCGTGGGGTCTTTGGATAAACTAAATGGCGAGATAGCGCGCTGGGTCATTGGTGGTCATCGATGGCCCAGGTGTGGCTTCATCTATGGTGGTTTGTCTCACGGGGGATTGAATTTAAAAAATTTGAATATCATTAGAGTAAAGAGTAGAGTCGAATTTGTTTTAAGTACCCTTAGAGAGAGCCATTCTGTATACTTTCGGGACTTCTTCAAAGTCCAGTATGGAAAATGTAACCCCTTCTTTAATACTTTAAAGAAAGAAATGCTTTCTATCTTACCTGCTTTTATTAAAAAAACTAGAAGATTCTTTTTCCAGGGTGGTGCCCACGAAATTAATACTGAATGTGGTAGGATTTGTAAAAATAAGTTCAGAAATATACAAAGCTGTAAGGGAGAACTCTGTGGTCACCCTTTACACAATAGATATAAGGATAGTATCTCCTTTTTGAAAGATGGTGATAGTGTAAGGGGATTTCTTGATCAAAGTATCAGAGTTTTCCCAAATCTCCTACCACATGAAGTAATACATGACTGGAACAATTATTTCATTAACAAGGACGTGGCCACCACCTGGAAATTTAGAAGAAAAGGAGGGGTTACTCCTGATTTCCTCTGGAAAATCAAAAGAAGAATTACCCCTAATTGCCAAATTTGCAATACCAGTGGTTCAGAAGAACATTTTTTACTTTCCTGTAAAGGAACAGAACACATATATAATTGCGTCCAAAGTCTTGTTGGCCACCTTGGGGGAGATGAAAATAATGTAGACGGATATTTATTATATGGTATCCCCATTAATGAAAAACTCAAGTGTAAATTACTGTTGTCTCAAATAATGATCATCGCTATCAGTGCAATTCAAGCGGCAGTGATTGCATGGGAATATAACGATCATTTCAACGTGATGGGACTTTTTATTAAGAAACTATGGGTCTTCTATACCACAGAGAGGCTCTTCCATCGAAGATCAGGGAGTATAAAAAATTTTTTTAAAAAGTGGACCTATACATGGACTTTTCTAAAACAATATTTTAAATGGGTATAGGTTCACAAACTATCTTAAGATTCTCTGCGGAATTTGTATATATTCATGTGTAAATATGTAATTATGTATATATGTATATAGAAAATATTATTATTGTACTGTCATTTTATATTTGATAATTTTTTTATTTGTGTGTAGTTGTTTTTTTTGAGTTTATTTGAATGTATAGAATATATTTTTGATACTATTTTTGTTTTTTATTGTAGAGTTATATGTATTCTCAATATTAGGTTTTTTTAACATTGAGGATGTTATTATTTTTTATACACAGAGTCTGTATTTACCATTTGGAGGTTATATTCTTTGGTTTGTAATTATTTTTATGTGTAGTTACGGGTGAAAACGTAAATGAGCAATAGAATATTGAGACAATTGTTTGAATAATTATTGATTAGTGGTTCTCTTTTGTATGAATATATATAAAAAATTAAGAACTATTAAATTGATTTTCATCTACGGAAACCTTGTTACGACTTTTACTTCCTCTAAACGGTCAAGTTCGGTCATCTTCCCGGCAGGCTACCGCGTCCAGCAGCGGACACGCCAGTCCGAAGACCTCACTAGATCATTCGATCGGTAGTAGCGACGGGCGGTGTGTACAAAGGGCAGGGACGTAATCGACGCGAGCTTATGACTCGCGCTTACAGGGAACTCCTCGTTCACGGGGGATAATTCAAAACCCCGATCCCTATCACGAAGCAGGTTCAACGGGTTACCCGCTCCTTCCGGAGTGGGGAAAGCACACGCTGATTCCTTCAGTGTAGCGCTCGTGCGGCCCTGGACATCTAAGGGCATCACAGACCTGTTATTGCTCAATCTCGTGCAGCTGAGCGCCGCTCATCCCTCTAAGAAGCGATCGTCCGACCCAGGAAAAGTCCGTTTCCCCGCCTCCCTCCCCCAACTCCATCGGAGAAAGAGAAAAGGTTTTAGAGGCGCCGGCACCTCGAGATCGGACGTCTATTTAGCAGGCTAGAGTCTCGTTCGTTATCGGATTTAACCAGACAAATTGCTACACCAAATAAGAACGGCCATGCACCATCACCCACCGAATCAAGAAAGAGCTCTCAATCTGTCAATGTTTCCGGTGTCTGGGCCGGGTTAGTTTTCTCGTGTTGAGTCAAATTAAGCTGCAGGCTTCACCCCTGGTGGTGCCCTTCCGTCAATTCCTTTAAGTTTCAGCTTTGCAACCATACTTCCCCCGGAACCCAAACACTTTGGTTTCCCGGAAGCTGCCCGCCGAGTCATCGGAGGAACTCTGGCGAATCGCTGGCCGGCATTGTTTATGGTTAGAACGAGGGCGGTACCTGATCGCCTTCGAACCTCTAACTTTCGTTCTTCATTAATGAAAACATTCTTGGCAAATGCTTTCGCAGTAGTTCGTCTTGCGACGGTCCAAGAATTTCACCTCTAGCGTCGCAATACGAATGCCACCGTCTGTCCCTGTTAATCATTACCTCGGGTTCCGAAAAACCAACAAAATAGAACCGAGGTCCTATTCCATTATTCCATGCTGGGCTATGCGGGCGATGTACACGCCTGCTTGGAGCACTCTAATAAGTTAACGTTGCAGTCACCCAAGGCACTCAACGAAGAGCACCGAGGGACGGCCGGCAGGATGGCTGCGGGGCCAGCAGTGAGAACGCGCGAAGTCGGACCGCTGGACCGGCACCGAGATCCAACAACGAGCTGTTTAACAACTTTAATATACGCTATTGGAGCTGGAATTACCATGGCTGCTGGCACCAGACTTGCCCTCCAATAGATCCTCGTTAAAGGATTTAAAGTGTACTCATTCCAATTACGGGGCCTCGGATGAGTCCCTTATCGTTATTTTTTGTCACTACCTCCCCTTGCCGGGAGTGGGTAATTTGCGTGCCTGCTGCTTTCCTTGGACATGGTAGCCGTTTCTCAGGCTCTCTCTTCGGAATAGAACCCTGATTCCATGTTACCCGTTACGACCATGGTAGGCGCGTAACCTACCATCGACAGTTGATAAGGCAGACATATGAAAGATGCGTCGCCGGTGCGAGGACCGTGCGATCTGCTCCAAGTTATCCAGAATCACCAAACGGGAACGGATCGTTTCCGATCCGTATTGGTCTTGTTGTAATAAAAGCGCTCATCCCCGAAGGTCGGAGCTTTTCGGCATGTATTAGCTCTAGAATTACCACAGTCATCCAAGTAGGGTGGTACGATCTAAGGAACCATAACTGATATAATGAGCCATTCTCGGTTTCACCTTAATGCGGTATGCACTTAGACATGCATGGCTTAATCTTTTAGATAAGCATATGACTACTGGCAAGATCAACCAGGTATCTTACAAAACACTCCTCAACCGGCCAAGCAGTATCCAACGACGCGTACGTCACGCAGACACCCTCGGCCGATTTATTTTTTTAAATAACATGAATCTCCACAGAGCTCACAGTAGCATCACGGACGGGCGATATATCCGTCGGCGCCTTTCAAATCTATGTTCCGGCTAAACGAGTTTGCTTTAAGGTAGCCGTTCGCTCTTTCTTATACGATGTCGGGCAGCTTCTTGTGGAAGGCTCACTCGAATCCGTCACCAAATCAAGAGCATCCATTCTCCACCGTTCAGAATCGACGTTCGCAGCGGGGCGCAACGACGTTCTACCATCAAAGCTGAAGCACGAACCTCAAATCCCGTCATCGGGCTTTAAGTAGCTCCATTGATATGCCTCTTTTTATTATTGTAAAAGGAAGCGTAACCTTAACGTCCCACAATGTTTCAGGTGATCCCGGGAACGATTCCGTGGCCACCGCCGGTCGATATGATTGCTACAAGAAACCCAGCCTTTATGCTGTAGGGATCAGGCCGTCAACAAAGCCTGCAAAGCCAGACTTTCTATAGCCGTGTTACGTGTCACACGGGCGTCCCATCACCGAACCAACGCCAGAGCAGAAAGGTTCCCCCCTGCCGGAGAACAACGACCACACAGCCCGCTGACTTTCCACCAGTAGCGTTTATAGCGCATATTTTCATGAACACGTAAACCTCAGTTGACCGAGCTGAAGCGGTCGCCCTCGCCGATAGCGGGAAACCCTCCAGTATTCTGAACGCTTTTGGCAACGTGGGTGCCTCAAAGGACATAGCCGGGTAAATCCTAGCATTCGCCTGTGCAATTTTGGCATAAACCCGTGAAGGAACGAAAAAGCGTCGGTCGCTGCTCAAATCGTCCTTCTATTTGGGGAGCCGCTTCGGGAAGTGCGGACTGGTAAATAAGGAGAAATTTCATTTCCGCCCCTTGCTGTCAATCGCTTTCAATGCGTGACAATTTCGTCTCCTTTTATTCTGCCAATCGCCTTCCGTGAGGGGTCTCCTTATATATAGCGCCGGACCGTCTGAACAGAAAAGTAGGCAATTCAAAGTCCGGGAAAGGGGTTCAGCCCCTGGCCGCACAAGAGTGGCCAAACGCGGCATGAAATTCGAACCTCCAGTAAATCACTCTCAAAAGTAACATGTTTTTTTTTGGACTGTTGATGTCTGAAAAATTTTCATAGGGAGAACCTCTAAGAGATGCCTACTCAACAATTAAAGCCCGGGTCGGTCGACTTCCACCCCGACGAATTCGCTGGTCGTTCCGAGGTGCGGTCTGGCGCCCGGCTCACGTCGAAAACTCGAAAACTTCCGATTGCGTTGATATTTGGCAGACACAGGTATCTCTTAAGGCCGCATCGTTTATCCAAGTTTGCGGTCGTTCGGAGATAGAAAAAATTTCGTGGCGTGACAGTGGAGCTGTGTTCGTCTTGAGCTCTGTTCATCACCCGTTCGTCGAAAATGCGAACCGCGGAAGATCGCCGTGATATTTGGCGGGCACATACGCGTTACAAGCCCGCGTGTTTTTATCCCGGTTTCGCGTCGATCGGAACATAGAAAAAAAATTTGCAAACGAGTACTGTTCTTCCACTGAACAGACACCACTGGACAATGGCTGGTCGAACGTCAAGCGGACCAGAGCGTTCAGCTCTGCCAGAGAACAGAGCTCAATCGTGGTGGAGCTGAAATCAATTCATTCTAGCGCGGGTAAGCGGCGGGAGTAAATATGACGATCTTAAGTTGTGCAGCGAACAGAGCTCGTTTCACGATGGAGGCAAAATTTCGACTAAGTCCCACTTTGAGCACCCACGTCCGAGACTAACGGATGTACAGGCGCCAAAATTGGAACGATGAACGCGCTGTCTGCTCCCAGGAAACCGTCCAACTGGCGCGCAGATAAGTGGCATAGGAGCCGAGTTGCGGACAAAGGTTGTTTTTTTGGCTAGTGAACAGAGCTCTTGACAGAAATTTGATTCAAGCGCGGGTAAACGGCGGCGTCGGAAGTACCAGACTGTTCAGCTATGCCAGTGAACAGAGCTCGATCGTGGTGAAGCTGAAACCAATTCATTCAAGCGCGTGTAAGCGGCGGCAGTAAATATGACGCTCTTAAGTTGTGAAGCGAACAGAGCTCGTTTCACGGTGGAGGCAAAATTTCGATGAAGTCCCACTTCGAGCACCCACGTCCGAAACTAAGGTACGTAGACGCGCCAAAATTGGAACGTTGGACGGGCTGCCTGTTCCCAGGAATCCGTTCAACTGGTGCGCAGATAGGTGGCATAGGAGCCGAGTTGCCGACGAAAGTTGTTTCTTTGGCTAGTGAACAGAGCTCATGAAAAAAATTTCATTCAAGCGATGGTAAACGACGGCGTTGGAAGAACGAGACTGTTCAGCTATGCCAGTGAATAGATCTCGATCGTGGTGGAGCTGAAATCAATTTATTCAAGCGCAGGTAAGCAGCATGAGTAAATATGACGCTATTAAGTTGTGCAGCGGAGGCAAAATTTCGACTTAAGCCTGTTGCACAAAAACCGACTTTTCTCCGTTTTTTGGGTGTTTTGGAACTTTCTCCGACTTTTCACGTTTTTCAGAAATCGACACCGTTTTACATTTGCCGTCTTTTTTGCGTTTTTGTACTTTGTCTGACTTTTCACCGATTTTCTTCCGACTTTTGGATGTCCAACCGAGTTGGAATTTTCTCCGTTTTTTCAAAAATCGCACCAATCAGGGCGTCGTCGAAGCCAGAAGTCAGATCAAAGCCGCCATTACAAATAAGCTCAAAAGTTTCACGTTGTCGTTGCAAAAAAAAAAAAAAAATGGAAAATTCGAAAACTGTTAAAACAGTTTAAACAGCTTAAACTGTTAAAAGAAAAGTTAATAAAAGAAGTAGAGGCGAGACCGGCTGCATATTTTCAGACCTTCGTATGTTACAGACGGAGGCGGAGCTTGTGAAACCTATAGCGCTTCCCATTGGTCCTTTTCACGCCTGGGCCATCGAAGCAATAATAACTTAGGTTATCCATCCAGAATGTTTTTAATAAAAAAAATATGAATAAGTTGCTTTAATAGAGCTTACAAATATTCAAAAATATCAAGAACAAAATCGTAGGTTTCTGCAGATCAAGAGAGAGAAATTAACTCGCTGTCGCGATCTTTGTTGGAGAGAATGGCATCGCAAGGGCAGAAATTACGCTCAGAAGGAGACTCCACGAATTCTGTTTGCACTATCGCATATGGCTTTCGCTTATGACATATGACTTAAATAGATGCAAAACCATTCGACGCACTATTCAAAAGTTTACGATGAAAAAAAAACAAACAAAAATTACCACCAAACGTACGCATTTTATAAATATCTAAATTTTGCTTATGTCAACTGAATGTCGTTGTCGCGCAGTGGTAAGCTTTGCGCTTCACATACCAAAGGTGGTGCATTCAAATACCATCATTGATAATTTATGCTTTTTTTTTCCTCCTCCTAAATTCGTTTAAAATGTAAAATGCAGTTTGTGGACCTAATCTAAATTTTTCTTCTGCTATTTTTTTCATAGCAAGTATTCTAAAATATTTTTAATGACTTTGAAATAGTAATTGTTTGAAATATAGTGAAGGTTTTGAAAGTGATCTTGTATAATCATTAAAAAAAAAAACTCTCGTAAATTTTGAGACCCACCATTTCTCTTTTTCAACATATGAAGATCTGAAAATACGCAGACCAGCTATTTGGAACTCATCGAGAAGCCATGTTGATTTAACCATAGCCAACATGATAGGTATGATTTAACTCCCTATCATGTTGGCTATGATTTAACTCAAGTATCATAGACAGCCCCATATACGTCATGCTCGATTCCACCAATCACATAAGAGTTCGCGTCGTCGATTTGTCAAAAAACGGATAATGTAAAACGGTTCGGAAAAAGCTACGTTTTTTTTCAAAACTTCCAAAAAAGTTCTGCAATCCAGAAAAACGGACAAAGTTTCAAAACGGCGAAAAGTCGGTTTTTGTGCACCAACCTTAAGTCCCACTTCGAGCACCCACCTCCGAAACTAAAGTACGAAGCCGTGCCAAAATTGGAACATTGGACGGGCTGCCTGCTCCCAGGAAAGCGTCCAACTCGCGTGCGGATAGGTGGTGCAGGAGCCGAGTTGCCAACGAAAGTTTGCTAGCGAACAGAGCTCGTTTCGTGGTGGAGGAGGCAAAATTTCGACTAAGTCCCACGTTGAGCACCCACCTCCGAAACTAACGAACGTACAGGCGCCAAAATTGGAGCGATGAACGGGCTGACTGCTCCCAGGAAACCGTCCACCTCGCGTGCGGATAGGTGTCTAGGCACTATGTGAAAGCAGTTAAGTATTTCTTCAAGGTCTGCGGGCGAATCTTTTGTTCTTCCTCAAACAACTTAACACAGTCTTCGACCGAGCATATGTCAAATAGGGGGAACCAGTTGGTAGGTCCACCCAGAGTGGGTTCTAACTTTTGCCCTGACTTCTCGTAAATAAATCCAATTATGCTTCTGGCCAAGCCAACTTTTGCCTTCCAAAATTTGCTCGTGTCCTCGATGTGTTCCGAGTACAAGTCAAAGAAACGCTCTTCGGGCTTGCTCGGTCGAATGACTTTGCCACTTCTCAGTGTTTTGCTATGGAACGAAGACGCCAAGCATGGGACAGCAGACCCCGAGCTTTCGCACTCACCGTCCTCAGACGGGCAACTGCTCTCATGGTCGGAACTTGCAGATTTATTCAACTTCGGTGACGTTGTCGCCTGCCCTTCAGCCGTATTTTCAGGATGCTTTGCCGGCAGTTTTAACAAATTATCGTCTAAGGCTCTCTAACCTAAAGACATCAATTCCTCTTTCCGTTCAACAATGAGCCGTCTTCGACGCTCGGGGGAGTGGATCTTGTGCGCTCGAACGATATGCTGGTTCGCGTGCTTGTAATTGCTCGATCTCCACTCGCAGCCCTCGATGGGGCATTTTAGCTTCCTTTTTGCTACTTCAGACATTTTAATAAAGTTTAGGACACTGGTTCTTGCTTTAGAATTTATTTCTCTCTCGATTTTCATTGGAACACGCCGCAGCGGGCCTCAAGTAGGAATTACGACCTTTCCATTTCGTTTTTATCAGTTAAGGTAAGTCAACTCCTCGTAACCAATCGTAACCCGACCGTCATCGGCCCGCTACAGTCCAGCGAACCAGCATGATGACCGGCCAGGTTTTAGAGTGGTGTTAAGTTACCCCGGCCTCGGGCTAGGGGCTCCTTAAGCTTCCCCGCCAACTCGCACTTGAATACGGTTAGGATTCAATGGGTCGGACAGGCAGGCTGATTACTACTAGCTGACGCGTTTTCGAATGTAGGGTCACGTACGATGGGTCATAGAGTGGTATCGGGTTTTCAGGTTAAAAACAACGGGCAGACAGGCAGGGCGATTCCCGTTAGCTGACAATGCTCTCGCTCGTAGGGTTACGGACGATGAGTCATAAGTGGAATCTGGTTTTCAGGTTAAAAACAACGGGCAGACAGGTAGGGCGATTCCCGCTAGCTGACAACGCTCTCGCACGTAGGGTCACGAACGATGGGTCATAAGTGGAATCTGGTTTTCAGGGCTAGGACGCAAAAGATAGGGCAAAACATTCAAGTAGGGGTAACCAACACGTCTTGTCCGTCGTTCGAACTCCCTCGTGGGGGAAATACGGATCTCGGCTGGGTTAGTATTAATGCCTCATCTTAACACTTGCTGTCCACGTCCTTCTCTATATATATAGCACCGGACCGTCTACACTTGTACCGAACAGTAGTAGGCAAATTAAAAGTCCGGGAAAAGAGTTCAACCCCCGGCCGCACAAGAGTGGCCAAACGCGGAATGAAATTCGAACCTCCGGTTAAGTCTCTCAAAAGTAGCATGTTTTTTTTTGGACTGTTGATGTGCGAAATTTTTTCATAGGGAGAACCTCGAAAAGTTGCCTACTCAATAATTAAAGCCCGGATCGGTTGACTTCCACCCGAGGTGTTCGGCTGGTCGTTCCGAGGTGCTGTGTGACGGCCCGCTCACGTCGAAAACTCGAAAATCTTGGCGCGTTTATAATTGGCGGACAAACGTACCCCTTAAGGTCGCATCGTTTCGCCGAGTTTTCGGTCGTTCGAACATAAAAAAAAGTTTCTGTTCGTCGTTGAGCGAACTCTGGAAATGCGAACCACGGCCGATCCCCGTGATATCTAACGGACACACGTAGCTGTTAAGGCCGCATACTTCCACCGATTTTCCGGTCATTCGGACTTAGTTGAAATTTCGGCTGTGGTGTTGTGTCGCTCAAGCTATGTTCCTGCTCAAGCTGTGTTTGTTCGTCGTTGGGACTTGCTTTAAAACACAAAATTCTACGCTGTTGAGCCACTATTGAAGTCTACAGTCTACACCCACCTCAGTTTGCCAGGACATCGAACGAATTTTGGTGGCATTGAGGCATAAAGACAGGCGTTTTGAAGTAAATGGCATTGGCATTTAAGGAATCCGCCTTTAACGAGCTCTGTTCACTAGCAAACTTAGTCAAAATTTTTGCCTCCTCGACCACGAACGAGCTCTGTTCATCAGCTACTGGGCCAATCGATTCGTACTTAGTCAAAATTTCGATAGATACACCTCACTGTAGGTCTGTTCACAGGTGTTTATTAGAACAAAAAAAAATTTTCTAAGTTATGCTATAGCTTTGTTCACCTATAATCATGCGAAAAAAGAGGGAACGCGTCCGCCCGTGTTGCGGACGCGCTTTCCACTTTTTCCTGGCTGGAGGCATTTCTCCCTCCGTGAGATGGGGTCAACGTTCTCCAGTTAGAGGCAGGGTCTCGCCTCCTGGAAGCTCTGTCAGACCCGCGAGTATAAATAGGCATCGGACCTTCCATATATTTTTTCCTGGCTGGAGGCGTTTGTCCCTCCGTGAGAAGGGGTCAACGTTCTCCAGTTAGACGCAGGGTCTCGCTTCCTGGGAAGCTGTGTCAGACCCGCGTGTATTAATAGGCATCGGACCTTCAATATATTTTTTCCTATTAAACGAGCAGTCCATTGCCATAGACGCATCTACAAGCCGACATGGACCCTCAAACGGTCTAGCTGGATTCCAACTGGCCATGGGAATCCTCTCGGTTGGCAGAAAAAATATTTAACCGAGGTTTGTGAAAGAAATGCCGGGCGGCCCTGTCGCTATGCAGATCTGCGACCGAAGCTCTTTAAATCTCCCTCGCTACTGGCTGGCACCCCAAGGCAGTTACCCTTCAAGGCGAGCTGCTTCGCTGTGCCAATTTCGAGCGACCAGTAAGGCATAGCCCCGTGACTGTCCCTCGAGAGCCGTCACGCAAATCCTTGCCAACCCAGGAACAACCTTTGACGCAGCTGTCAGCAGCCAAGCCTTAACGGGACGCTTTCGGGTTCCGGTGGCTGGCCACTTGGCATCACCATTCCTTCCGTGCCATCTCTCTCGGACCAGAGAGCGTGTGGCAGGGCCCAACCATCGCCCCAAGAACAGACGCTCTGCCTTCTTGCACGTCCGAGCTTTCTCCCACACAGCCATGCAAGCTGTTCGGTACACACGAAAGCATCGAAAACAAGCCATCAGGCCTCTGGAGGAACTGGCTGTATCCTCGACCTGTCGCAGCATACAGACACGGTCTATTTGTCTCATGACAGAACGTTGGGATTCATTGCCTGGTCTTCAGTGGGGGGTAAAAAAAACTGCTACGCAGTATGCACTTTGACTGTTAATCCGCTTTACCGCGACCGTCAGAAGCGGTCAGTCTACGGGTTCGAGTACGGACGTGCGACTCGTTGCGAGTTTTAAAATTGATCTTACAATAATTATCCTTCCGCAGGTTCAAATTGGAGGCTTGTTTTTGAGCTCCAGTAAGATCGACTAAAGCTGTAGGAAAAAAGATATCTAAGTGAATGATTTTGGTTGGATTGGTTCTATAAAGGCCCCCTGGAACCGGTGGCTCCATTTTAGGGTTGGTGGATTTTTTTTCCAGTAAGGGTGACTGATTGGTAAAAAAAAATAATTTTTTTTAGATTAAGTCAAGTTGATTAATTGATGGTTTTGTGACTAATTATTGCTAATTAGACTTATATAAAGTGTTGTTAGCATGTGTAGGGCACATTAATTTAGATTTAGGTGTATTAATTAAAAAGGAGTAATCTAAAACTGATTAGATCTTTTTTTAGTTGCTTGTTTATTGGTTTATTAGGTGGTGTTTAAAGTGGCTTAATAATACTAATTTCCAATTATAATTTAGTATTAAGTGATCTATTAATGATATGTGACCGACTAACACTAAAAAAATAATAATAATATAACAAAAAAAATAAATAAATAAATAAATAAAATAAAATAAAATAAATAAAATAAATAAATAAATAAAAATAAAAATTAATAAGTTAAAAATAAGAAACAATACAGGTATAGAAATAGATAAGGAATATGGCATCATATGCCGCTGCTACTAATGTTGTAGTAAGGCGAACCGATGATGAAGTTAGTGCCTCGATGGAGGAAAATAGAATTATCTTCAAAACGGTAGAGGAGACTAAAGTAATAGACTATCTTAATCAAATCGAAAGAATATGTGGAGAAGGTTCAGTAAGGGCAATTGGAAGGTTAGACGGTTTTAATACCCATGTATATTTGAAGGAAAAAAGCCACATGGAAAAATTGATGATTGAAGGAATTATTTTAAAAGGTCAATCATTAGTAGCAGAGAGATACTCACCGGACTCGATAAAATTGATAATATCTGGGGTATTGCCATCTATTCCCTCGCATATGATTATTGATGAAATTAAAAAATTTGGAATAATAAAATCTAGATTATTTCCAATATTTGTAAGAGGAAAGAAAAACGTATTGACTTTTTCACGGTTTACTTACATCATACCAAAGGAGAAGAATAATATTCCTGAATTTTTAAAAATGGAAGTACTGAAACAAGCAGTATTTTTAAGGATTTCAAAACAGGAAAAAAAATGTTTTATGTGTGGAAGCACTGAACACTTAATTAAGGATTGCCCAAAGCAGACATTTCAGGAGGAATTTAGTGTTGAGAATAATAATGCGGAAAGAGAGGAAGTAATGGATACTCGAAGGGGAGAAATAAATAAATCAAAAAAAAGGAAATTGAATCTACAGATGATTATATGGGAAAAGAGAAAGAGAACCAGAACGAGGGTAATGAAGTTGAGAGAAATATGGAAATAAGCATAAATGAGGATTTAAATTTAGAGGATAATGAGGGAGAAAGGAGCGATGAGATTAATAAGGAAGTAAGCGAGATTGATAATTTGGAAATTAAGAGGCATAACTTCATGTTGAAACTTACGGAAGCCACAACCCTTACTCAAGGAACTCGGGACAGGAAGAAATATTTTTGCCTACCATATAACGGGAGGTTAACTAGAGGCCTGGAGAAAATCCTAGGATTGTTTGGTCTTCACGTGGCTTACAGAAGTAGCCAAACGTTGAGAAGACTCTTAGGCAATACCAAGGATAAAATCCAGACAACAGAGAAATCCGGGATATACGAAATCACGTGTGGCACTTGTGAGCACAAATATATCGGACAAACCTGCAGAAGAATTGAAACCAGAATAAAGGAACATTTTGACTATGTAAGAAACCATAGACCAGAAAAATCAGCTTATGCTGAACATATAATTAATACTGGACACGTTATGAAGACAGAAAACTTCAACATTCTACATGTGGCTGATGAATACAAAAGACTTAATTTCTTGGAGTCCCTTGAGATTTTGAAGTGCGAAGAACAAAAACTCCTGAATCATGATGCTGGACCTCTCGATCTATCACGATGGGACACATTGTTAACCCATGCTAAATAACGGTTTTTTCCATTCTTTTTTTTTCTTTCTTTTTTTTTTGATTTTTCTTCTGTATTTTCTGTTCAAACTCTGTAGAGCTCTCTCCTAGATCCGCTAAATTGGACCAACCACTCTTGAGTGGCAATTTCTTTTGCGCCCTATTGGCTTCTTACTCCTATATAAACCTTCTCCTTGTTTGTTACCTCGACTCATACTGATGATGACTACCTGGTAGTTGAAATGTATACATTTATGAAGACTATTAAAATTCTTTTGTGGAAAAGTGGCATCCTTCCTTCATCTATACACAAATATCCACAGATTATAAGGTCAGTTATATTTTATATATTTTTTAGTTTCGGCTCTGGTGTTGTGTCTCTCAAGCTGTGTTCCTCCTCAAGCTGTGTTTGTTCGTCGATGGGACTCGTTTTAAAACACAAAATTCTACGCTGTTGAAGCCAATATTGAAGTCTATAGTCTACAGCCACCTCCGTTTGCCACGAAATCGAACGAATTTTGGTGGCATTGAGGCATAAAGACAGGCGTTTTGAAGCAAATGGCATTGGCATTTAAGCAATCCCCCTTCAATGAGCTCTGTTCACTAGCAAACTTAGTCAAAATTTTTGCCTCCTCGACCACGAATGAGCTCTGTTCATCAGCTACTGGGCCAATCGATTAGTCAAAATTTCGATAGATACACCTCAACGTACGTCGTTTCACAGATGTTTATTAGAACAAAAAAAAAGTTATGCTATAGCTTTGTTCACCTAAAATCATGCGAAAAAAGAGGGAACACGTCCGTCCGTGTTGCGGACGAATCCCCCCGTCGAAGCCAACGGATTGCCTTCGACGGGGGGATTCGTATGCAACAGAGACGGACGCGCTTTCCACTTTTTTCTGGCTGGAGGCATTTCTCCCTCTGTGAGAAGGGGTCAACGTTCTCCAATTAGACGCAGGGCCTTGCTTCCTGGAAAGCTGTGTCAGACCCGCATGTATTAATAGGCATTGGCCTTTCAACATATTTTTTCCTTTTAAATGAGCAGTCCATTGTCGTAGACGCATCTACGAGCCGACATGGACCCTCAAACGGTCTAGCTGGATTCCAACCGGCCATGGGAATCCTCTAGGTTGGCGGACAAAATATCTGCGACCGTAGCTCTTTAAACCTCTCTCCCTACTGGCTGGCACCCCAAGGCAGTTTCCCTTCAAGGCGAGCTGCTTCGCTGTGCCAATTTCGAGCGACCAGTAAGGCATAGCTCCGTGACTGTCCCACTAAACCTGAAAATCTCGCGGGGAAGGCAGAAGCAGCTTTCAGAATCCACGTGCGAAAGCTCTTTACCCACCTTCTCCCACAGACAAGTAACGAGACGGTATCCCTGCGTCAGGAACACTCACGCTATGGGAAAACTGGCAGTCGTCCCCGCACGCTTTCGCAGGACGTTGCGAAGTTGCGCGTGCATGGCCAGAACAACGCAGTCATCGGGATAGGTACTTGCGCTTAAAGATAAAATAGAAATCTAGGGAGGAGAGCAGCCGGCTCGTGAGCCGTCACGCAAACCCTTGCCAACCCAGAAACAACGGCCGACGCAGCTGTCGGCAGCCAAGCCTTAACGGGACTCTTTCAGGTTCCGGTGGCTGGCCACTTGCATTGCCATTCCTTCCGTGCCATCTCTTTTGGACCAGAGGGCGTGTGGCAGGGCCCAACCATCGCCCCAAGAACAGACGCTTTGCCTTCTTGCACGTCCGTGCTTTCTCCCACACAGCCGTGCAAGCTGTTCGGTACACACGAAAGCATCGAAAACAAGCCATCAGAGCCTCTGGAGGAACTGGCTGTTTCCTCGACCTGTCGCAGCCTACAGACACGGTCTATTTGTCTCATGACTGCCGCCAGACTCCCAACAGAACGTTGGGATTCATTGCCTGGTCTTCAGTGGGGGGTAAAAAAAACCGCTATGCAGTACACACTTTGACTCTTAATCCGCTTTACCGCGACTGTCAGAAGCGGTCGGTCTACGGGTTCGAGTACGGACGTGCGACTCGTTGCGAGTTTTAAAATTGATCTTACAATAATGATCCTTCTGCAGGTTACTGGAGGCTAACCTTTGAGCTCGAGATAGTGTTCGATATTTTTCTGGAAATAAGTGTTGGTTTTCAGAAATTTTTATTCTATATGATCTATGAATACCCCAGGATCACCTTGGTATGCCATAGGTTGTGTGTGATATGTCAGAATTTTTTTTCTGAACAATTTGTAAAAGTGCACTAGTAAAAAAAATTTTTTTTTTTGTAATGGTCTAAAAGTTTAACACTTGTTTAGATTGTCTAGATAGTTATCTAACAGAACTGTTTTGCCCTACTAACCTAGATTTAAGGTAGTAACTAAGTAAATATATTAATAAATATATATATATATATTTTTGTAAATTTTTAATACTATTTGTTAGGCTTATTGGAGAAAATTTATTAACAAATTTTATAATAACTCTCTTGTTTATGGTATTTACTATCATTTATTGGTGATTGTAATTGTTGTTGACAGATATAAAATTGTAATGATTGAATGGAAAATGAAACCATTTGATTATAATAATTGAGGATGGCTACATATGCCAATGTCGCGACCTCGGGTCCCATCCTTACGGATGAAGAAATTAGTACATCAATAGAGGAAAAAAGGATCGTTTCAAGAACGATTGAGGAATCTAAAATTATTGAATATTTAGAAAAAATCGAAGATGTATGTGGACAGGGGTCTGTTAAGGCCATAGGTAGGCTGGATGGCCTTTATACACACATTTATTTTCATGAATTTTGTTACAGGGAATTAAGGTTAGAGGACGAAATCTTACCGCGGAGAAGCACTCTCCAAAGGCAATTAAGTTGATTCTATCAGGAGTGCTGCCTTTGATGAACCCGAGCCTTATCATTGCAGAAATTAAAAAGTATGGAGTTAATAAATCTAGACTCCTCCCCATTTATGTCAGAGGTAAGAGAAATGTATTGTCATTCTCTAGGTTTATTTACATCATACCAAGAGAAGATGTTAAAATACCAGATTACATCAAAATAGAACTATTGAAAAATAGCTTCTACATTAAAGTATCAAAACAAGATAAGTGATGTTTTATATGTGGAAGCAATGAACATTTGATAAAGGATTGCCCCAATAATAGCGATAAAGAATTCACTGAAAATAATTTGTTGAATGAGGAAGAAAAGAGGGAAAATATAAAAGAAAAGAATTTGAATAAACCAAAAAAAAAGGAAGTTGGATTTAGCTGATGAAGGTGAAAATGATAAGAGAAATGATAAGAATGATCAAGATATTATTGAGGAAACAATGGAAATTATTAAGAATAATGTAATAAGGGAAGGTTATGTTAAGAATAAAGAAAATAATGTAGACTTGGAAGTGGGAGAAATTGATAAGAATGAAGAAATTAATTTGACTGAGAGTGATAAGGAAGAAAGAGTGGTGGATTCTCAGGGTAAGAATAAGGAACAATCTAGTGCTGAACAAGTAGTTAGTGAGAAAGATGAGAGCATGTTCACTCAAAATGATAGTTTAACGGATAATGAGGAGATGGTAAAAAGTATCGATGAATCTGGTGAAGAAGAAGAAAGGGTTGATGTACCCAATACCTCTAAGAATGGGAGATCCCCAAAAACACATAATGATATTCTACAAAGGCTAAGAGGGGATTACATGGTCATTTTAAGAGAGTCTACGGATAGGAAAATTGGATTAAAGAAAATGATAAGGCAAAATAATTATGAGATTAAAGATTTCATATTAATTGGTCAGCAAATGATTGAGCAGGGAGGTTGGTCAGAGAAATTGGTAGAAAAGATCAGTAATGCTATAAAGAAAGCAGGTGAAAAAAAGAAAAAAAAAAGTAAAACATTGATTATCAAATGTAAGAAATATAAGTAAAGGATTATTGATTTAGCGTTTTGAACTTTTCTCTTACTCCCAATGGCCAATTTAAAAATAATCTCTTGGAATATAAGAAATCTAAATAGGTATTCAAATAAAAACTTTTTTTCTGACACTTTAATGAAAAATAGCAATGCTATATTTGCACTGCAAGAGTTTGGAGTGTTCTCTAGTAGCCCACCTGACTGGACCCATCTCTATAAGTACGATTACCAGATAAATTACATATTGTCCTCCCATAATTATAATGGTGTTGCCTTTTTCACTCCAAGGAAGGGCAACATCATTGTCCTTAATAATGTTACCATTTTTGAACACTATGTCCTGGCCGTCTTAGTTAAGATCGGAGGAAG
The DNA here is from genome assembly GCA_023313115.1 of Rhysida immarginata. NCBI lineage: Eukaryota > Metazoa > Arthropoda > Chilopoda > Scolopendromorpha > Scolopendridae > Rhysida > Rhysida immarginata. The sequence goes on along the minus strand of JAHWFO010028291.1, from coordinate 21,073 downwards.
TACACTGTGCTTAATTAACGTTTTGATACCACAGAATGCGAAGGAGGCTAATAACGCTGTGTCATCATTAGAGAACTTTATGAGTCGACATATTAACGACTATTTTATGCGTATGGGGGATTGGAATTGTACGTTGAACTCTGAATATGATAGAATCCCCCATAAAGAATGGCGACCAGCGTTAGGTAAAGCTTTAAACAGGGTAGTTACTTCTTATAATCTGATCGATGCCTGGCGCTCTAAAAATAAGATGGCCAGGACATACACTTGGGAGAGGAACGACTCGAGGACCCGTCTCGAAGGGTTCTATGTCCCCCAGGATTTGAACTTAAATATCAAAGACTTAGGTATAGATACTAAAGTAATTAAGGGTGACCACAGATTGATATGGATAGAATTAGATCTCTATATCCATAAGAAAGGGAGGTTATATTCTAGTCTCCCTGTTTGGAAGCTCCAAGATGATGATTGTAAACAACATATGAATAAATTCTTGTTAAGATTTTTTGATCTCCTGGAGCTTAATGATAATCCTGTTCAACTGTGGGAATAATTTAAAGTTCAAATCATGCGTGAATTAAGGGGATATAGAATCGCAGATAAAGAATATAGGAATACTTTAATAGATAAGTACTACAGAGAGAGAACGGGCCTTCAGTCGTTGGACTCGAGTAGACTTAAAAGGATGTTTAGAGACAATGATATGTATAAAATTATTGATAGCATTGTGGTTGGTGACAAGGAATATAAAGACAGCAGGGAAATTATGGATAAATTCGAAAGGTTCTATCAGGACATGTATGGTAAAGAATTTGAACATTCGGACAAGTATTTAGAATATATCAAAGAATGGCCCATCCCAGAAATAGAAGATGATGAAATTAAGCATGCGGTTAAGTCACTAAATAAAAATGCATCACCTGGAAATGATGGTTTGACATTTGAAATTTATAGCTTGGAAAACATCTATGGTATTCTGCGTGTGGTTTATGAATATATTTATAACTCTGCTGAACCACACTCATTGTTGACCACGGATATCATTTTGATGGCTAAGATGAATAACCCTATGCGGGTTGTGGATTATAGACCGATATCTTTGGTCAACAACGACATGAAAAGTATATCGAAGATGTTAGTTTATAAATTTCTTGATTTTTTTAAGTGTATAATCTCGACAAATCAGTCTGTCTATATCCTGGGTAGAACAATAAATGACAACATACACACAAATAGGGATATGAGTGATTATATAGCTAATAATGGTGGGGTGATCCTGGGTCTAGATCAGACTAAGGCATTCAACAGGATAGACCATCGGTTCCTGTTAACTATATTGGAGCACTTAAGATGTCCCAGGACCCTCCATCGATGGACTATGATTTTTCTATATAATCACAGATGTCATTTATGCATAAATGGTGACAAGTCGGGAATTATAAACATGAAGACAGAGATTAGGCAAGGCGATGCCTTGTCACTGATATTATACATCATTACCCTTGAAGCATTCCTTAAAAGTATTAACCATAAGGTTATATCACATAGAATAAATAAGTTGCTCCCACTATATACTGCATATGCTGACGATGTCGTGTTTTATTTAAACAATGAGAAAGAACTGGTTGAGGTATTGGAGGAATTGGATGAATATATGTACATCTCCAATAGTCTAGTAAACAAGTCGAAGTCAGCGCTTATAAACCACTCCGGGATTGATGATGTGTATCTTGAGGAAAGATATGGCATCAAGGTGGTGAAGAACATGGCCATATTAGGTATCAATGTCGGAGATGGAATGGTTAATAGTAATTACAATAAAATCGATGAATGATGGAACAACTTTGTGGCTAAATGGTTACCTCTCTATAAGCACATACATTAAGAGAGAAAGTCATGCTAGTCAATACGGTTGTAATGACGAAAGTCAGTTATTTGATGCGTGTGGTGGAGCCACCTGCTAAATGGGTGGACCGTATGATGGGGAAGATAGTCAGGTGGGTGAATGCGAACAAACGATGGATGAAAAGAAATATTTACTATCAGGCGGTGGATAGAGGAGGTCTGGGGTTGCGAAATCTGAATGAGATGAAGAAGGCCTTCAGAGCAAGTTATGCAATCAATACGATATGGGGGCGTGACAGCATATACTTTGATAATGTACTTTATGCATTTAATAATAATAGAAATCCTCTATTTCACAAACTAAATATGGAGGAGATAAGAAAATTATTGCCATATCACAGGATGGTTAGAAAACGTTTTCTGCAGGGTAAAAGCATAATGGTTAATTGTCCCTGCAGAAACATAAAGGAAAATAGTTTTATATTGGGAAGAATTAAATGTATGAAAAGGTGCTTACATGAGTTAGAAGTGATAATTATAGGTGAAAAAGTGGAAATTAAGAATCATAAATTGTTGGAAAGGACCCTAATATTAATGTTACAGGATCAATTGAAAAAGGATTCATAGTATCTTTTTCATACCTGGAATAATCCTAGTTTGATTCAGACTGCTCAGGGGGCCTTCAGATTCAGAAATATGGGCGGAGTAACCCCAGATTTTTTATACAAGATTGGCCGCAAGAATATGGACTGTTGTTGGTTCGATCCAGGTGATACTGGTAATGAGAGACACTTCATTCTCTCTTGCAGTGCAACAAAACTCATTAGAGAATATATTTACAATTTAATCACGCATTGTGGTGGTAAGGAGGAGGAGATAGAGAATCTCATCCTCCATGGGGTTTCAAGGAGCTTAAAAATTAAGTGCAAGATTTTACTTAATGACATTATAAATATCGCTCTGTCTGTAATTCAAAAAGCAGTCATTGCATGGTTCCATGATATAAATTTTAACGCATGGTTTCTCTTTATTAAAGAGCTTAATGAATACAGGCAGAGTGATAAGAATTGTTATAAAAGGAATGATAAAATCCATACATATCTAAAAAAATGGCTATACATATGGAAATTTACCACAAAATATATATGGAAGGACTGATTATTATTGAATGGTTTTATTGGTTTGTTTTTTATATAGAAAATATCGCTTATTTGCAATTGTTTTATATTATACACATGTTAAAAATTTTATAGAATTCTATTTATATAACTTTTGTTAGAGTTTTCTTCATATACACGTTTTTGTTCGTCCATTTTTTAAATGATTCTGTATATCGTCTTTTCTGTGTGACCACTTGTTCTTTTTGACAAGTGGCCGTGTTTTTGTTCTGTGTTGTTCTTTTTCTGTATTTTCTTCCTATGGGTGATGCAATGATGAATATTAAAATGTAAAATATATCAATATGATGTATTATGAAAACTAAAAATATAAAAAAAAGGAGATCTTAACTGAGTATCACCTACGGAAACCTTGTTACGACTTTTACTTCCTCTAAATGGTCAAGTTCGGTCATCTTCCCAGCAGGCCACCGTGACCCGCAATGGACCTGCCAGTCCGAAGACCTCGCTAGATCATTCGATCGGTAGTAGTGACGGGCGGTGTGTACAAAGGGCAGGGACGTAATCAACGCGAGCTTATGACTCGCGCTTACAGGGAATTCCTCGTTCACGGGGAATAATTGCAAGCCCCGATCCTTATCACGAAGGAGGTTCAACGGGTTACCCGCTCCTTCCGGAGTGGAAAAAGCACACGCTGATTCCTTCAGTGTAGCACGCATGCGGCCCCGGACATCTTAGGGAATCACACACCTGTTATTGCTCAATCTCGTGCGGCTGATCACCGCTTGTCCCTCTAAGAAGCGAACGTCCGACCCAGGCAAAGCCCGTACCCCCGTCACCCTCCCCCAGCTCCATCGAAGGAGAAAACGGAAAATTTTAACAGGCGCTGGCACCCTGAGATCGGATGTCTATTTAGCAGGCTAGAGTCTCGTTCGTTATCGGATTTAACAAGACAAATCGCTCCACCAACTAAGAACGGCCATGCACCACCACCCACCGAATCAAGAAAGAGCTTTCAATCTGTCAATCCTTTCAGTGGCCGGGCCGGGTGAGTTTTCCCGTGTTGAGTCAAATTAAGCCGCAGGCTCCAATCCTGGTGGTGCACTTCCGTCAATTCCTTTAAGTTTCAGCTTTGCAACCATACATCCCCCGGAACCCAAAAACTTTGGTTTCCCGGAAGCTCCCCGCCGGGCCATCGAGGAAACCCCAGGCGGATCGCTGGTCGGCATCGTTTATGGTTAGAACTAGGGCGGTATCTGATCGCGTTCTAACCTCTAACTATCGTTCCTAAACATTCTTGGCAAATGCTTTCGCAGTAGTTCGTCTTGAGACAGTCCAAAAATTTCACCTCTAGCGTCGCAATACGAATGCCCCCATCTGTCCCTATTAATCATTACCTCTGGTTCCGAAAAACCAACAAAATAGAACCGAGGTCCTATTCCATTATTCCATGCTGAGCTATGCGGGCGGGACATGCCTGCTTGGAGCACTCAAATTTGTTCAAAGTAAACCCAAGACACTCAACGAAGAGCAACAAGGGACGGCCGGCAGGATGGCTCCGGGGCCGGCAGTAAAAACGCGCGTTGGCGGACCGCTGGACCGGCACTGAGATCCAACTACGAGCTTTTTAACCGCAACAACTTTAATATACGCTATTGGAGTTGGCATTACCGCGGCTGCTGGCACCAGACTTGCCCTCCAATAGATCCTCGTTCAAGGATTTAAAGTGTTACTCATTCCAATTATGGGGTCTCGGTGGAGTCCCTTATTGGTTTTTTTCGTCACTACATCCCCATGCCGGGAGTGGGTAATTTGCGTGCCTGCTACCTTCCTTGGACGTGGTAGCTGTTTCTCAGGCTCCCTCTCCAGAATCGAACCCTGAGTCCCCGTTACCCGTTACGACCATCGTAGGCATATAACCTACCATCGAAAGTTGATAAGGCGTACATTTGAAAGATGCGTCGCCGGTGCAAGGACCGTGCGATCGGCTCCAAGTTATCCAGAGTCACCAAACGGGAACAGATCGTTTCTGATCCGTATTGGTCTTGTTCTAATAAAAGCGCTCATCCCCGAAGGTCAGAACTTTTTCGGCATGTATTAACTCTAGAATTACCACAGTTATCCTAGTAGGATGGTACGATCTAAAGAACCATAACTGATTTAATGAGCCATTCGCGGTTTCACTTAATTGCGGTATGCACTTAGAAATGCATGGCTTAATCTTTGAGACAAGCATACGAATACTGGCAGGATCAGCCAGGTATCTTACAAAACACTCCTCAACCGGCCAAGCAGTAACCAACGCTGAGTACCTGACGCAGACACCCTCGGCCGATTTATATTTCAAAATAACGTGAATCTCCACAGAGCTCACAGTAGCACCACGGACGAGCGATATATCCATCGGCGCCTTTCTAATAGATATTTCGGCTAACCAAGTTGCTTTTCGGAATCCGTTTGCTTGCATGCTCCCTCTCTCTCTCTCTCTCTCTCTCTCTTTATGGTACGATGTTGGGCAGCTTCCCGTGGAAGGCTCACTCGAATCTGTCACCAAATCGAGAGCAGAAATATGAAAATAAGTAGCTCCATCAGAAATGCCTCTTTTTATTATTATTATTATTATAAAAGGAAGCGTAAACTTAACGTCCCACAGTGTGTTTCAGGTGATCCCGGGAACGATTCTGTGACAACCGCTGGTCGATACGATTGATACAATGAATCCAGCCTTTATGCTGTAGGGATCAGGCCATCAACAAAGCCTGCGAATCCAGATTTTCCATAGCCGGGTTACCTGTCAAACGGGCTACCCATCACCGAACCAACGCTCGACCGAAATGGTTCCCCCCCCCCCCCCGCCGGAGATAAACTGACTTTCCACCAGTCGCGGATTACGCACCATAGTTTTAGGAACAGGTAAACCCCAGTGGATCGGCCTGAAGCGGTCGCCTTCGGGAAACCTTCCGATATTCCGAACGTTCTTGGCAACGTTGGTGCCTCAAGCCGGATAAATCCTAGCATTCGCCCGTGCAAATTGACAGCACCCGTGAAGGATGGAGAAAGCGTCGGTCATAGCATGTATCGACCTTCTATATTAGGGAGCTGGCACGAAGAAGCCGGTCTGGAGATCGAAGAAGTAATGTATTTTCTGCCCCTTTTTTGTAATATCGTTAATACGTTTCAGTTTTGTCTCCTTGACTCTCCACTTGCCTCAACGATGCACCCTATATATATAGCACCAGACCGTCTGCACTTGTTCTCAACAGAAATTAGGCAATTAAAACTCAGGGAAAGGTGATCACCCCCCGGCCGCACAAGAGTGACCAAACTCGGCATGAAATTTGAACCTCCGGTAAATCACTCTCAAAAGTAGCATGTTTTTTTTTGGACTGTTGATGTTCGAAATTTTTTCATAGGGAGACACTCGAAGAGTTGCCTACTCAATAATTAAAGCTCGACTCGGTTGACTTCCACACCGAGGAGTTCGGCTGGTCATTCAGAGGTGCGGTGCCACGCCCCGTTCATGTCGAAAATTCAAAAACCTCCGATCGCGTTGATATTTGGCGGACACAGGTATCTCTTAAGGCCGCATCGGTTCACCGAGTTTCCGGTCGTTCGGACATAGAAAAAATTTCGGTCTCCTGGCGTGACGCCCGAGCTGTGTTCGTCTTGAGCTCTGGTCATCGGTTGAGACTCGTTCGAAATGCGAATCGCGGCCGATTGTCGTGATATTTCGCGGGCACGTACACGTTGCAAGCCCGCGTGTTTTTATCCCGGTTTCGCGTCGATCGGAACATAGAACAAAAATTCGCGATCGAGCTTTTTTCTTCCACTGAACAAAGACCAATGGACAATGGCTGGTCGACTGTCAAGCGGACGAGATGTGTCAGTCTGGTACTTCCCACGCCACCGTTTACTAGCGCTTGAATGAAATTTCTTTCATGAGCTCTGTTCACTAGCCAAAGAAACAACTTTTGTCGGCAACTCGGCTCCTATACTATCTATCTGCGCGCCAGTTGGACGGTTTCCTACGAGCTGGCAGCCCGTCCAAGGCTCCAATTTTGGCGCCTCTACGTACTTTACTTTCGGAGGTGGGTGCTCGAAATGGGATTTAGTCAAAATTTTGCCTCCACCGTGAAACGAGTTCTGTTAGCTGCACAAATTAAGAGCGTCATATTTACTCCCGCCGCTTACCCGCGCTTGAATCAATTGATTTCATTCTCACCACGATCGAGCTCTGTTCACTGGCATAGCTGAACAGTCTGGTACTTCCCACGCCGCCGTTTACCCGCGCTTGAATGAAATTTCTATCATGAGCTCTGTTCACTAGCCAAAGAAAAATCTTTTGGCAGCAACTCGGCTCCTATGCCACCTATCTGCGCGCCAGTTGGACGGTTTCCTGGGAGCAGGCAGCTTGTTCATCGTTCAAATTTGGCTGCCTGTACATCCGTTAGTTTCGGAGGTGGGTGCTCGACGTGGGACTTAGTCGAAATTTTGCCTTCTCCACCACGCCGTCGTTTGCCAACGCTTGAATGAAATTTTTTTCATGAGCTCTGTTCACTAGCCAAAGAAAAAACTTTCGTTAGCAACTCGGCTCTAATCCACCTATCCGCACGCGAATCAGACGCTTTCCTGGGAGCAGGCAGACTGTCCAAGGTTCCAATTTTATCGCGTCTACGTACCTCACTTTCGGAGGTGGGTGCTCAAAGTGGGACTTAGTCGAAATTTTGCCGCACAACTTAAGAGCGTCATATTTACTCTCGCCGCTTACCCGCGCTTGAATGAATTGATTTCTTCTTCACCACGATCGAGCTCTGTTCACTGGCATAGCTGAACAGTCTGGTACTTCCCACGCCACCGTTTACCCGCGCTTGAATGAAATTTCTTTCATGAGCTCTGTTCACTAGCCAAAGAAATAACTTTTGTCGGCAACTCGGCTCCTATGCCACCTATCTGCGCGCCAATTGGACGGTTTCCTGGGAGCAGGCAGCCCGTCCAACATTCCAATTTTGGCGCGTCTACGTACCATAATTTCGGAGGTGGGAGCTCGAAGTGGGACTCCACCATGAAACGAGCTCTGTACCTTAAGAGCGTCATATTTACTCCCGCCGCTTACCCGCGCTTGAATGAATTGATTTCATCTTCACCATGATCGAGCTCTGTTCACTGGCATAGCGGAGCAGTCTGCTACTTCCCACGCCGCCGTTTATCGCGCTTGAATGAAATTTCTTTCATGAGCTCTGTTCACTAGCCAAAGAAACAACTTTTGGCAGCCACTCGGCTCCTATGCCACCTATCTGCGCGCCAATTGTAGGGTTTCCTGGGAGCAGGCAGCCCGTCCAACATTCCAATTTTGGCGCGTCTACGTACCATAATTTCGGAGGTGGGAGCTCGAAGTGGGACTCCACCATGAAACGAGCTCTGTTCGTTGCACAACTTAAGAGCGTCATATTTACTCCCGCCGCTTACCCGAGCTTGAAAAAATTGATTTCAACTTCACCACGATCGAGCTCTGTTCACTGGCATAGCTGAATAGTCTGGTACTTCCCACGCCACTTTTTACCCGCGCTTGAATGAAATTTCTTTCATGAGCTCTGTTCACTAGCCAAAGAAACAACTTTTGTCGGCAACTCGGCTCCTATGCGACCTATTGGCGCGCCAGTTGGACGACTTCCTGGCAGCTGGCCGCCCGTTCATCATTCCAATTTTGGCGCCAGTACGTCCGTTAGTTTCGGAGGTGGGTGCTCGAAGTGAGACTTAGTCGAAATTTTGCCACCTCCACCACGAAACGTGCTCTGTTCGCTAGCAAACTTTCGTTAGTAACTCGGCTCCTACGCCACCTATCCGCCCGCGGGTTGGACGCTATTCTGGGAGCAGGCAGCCCGTCCAACATTCCAATTTTGGCGCGTCTACGTACCTCACTTTCGGAGGTGGGTGCTCAAAGTGGGACTTAGTCGAAATTTTGCCTCCACCGTGAAAGGAGCGTTGCACAACTTAAGAGCGTCATATTTACTCCCGCCGCTTACCCGCGCTTGAATAAATTGATTTCAGCTCCACCACGATCGAGCTCTGTTCACTGGCATAGCTGAACAGTCTGGTACTTCCCACGCAGCCGTTTACCCGCGCTTAAATGAAATTTCTTTCATGTGCTCTGTTCAATAGCCAAAGAAACAACTTTTGTCGGCAACTCGGCTCCTATGCGACCTATTTGCGCGCCAGTTGG
>JAHWFO010028287.1:41200-51493 GCA_023313115.1 Rhysida immarginata | reverse complement strand
GGGGACCCCATGTTCATATGACAAAAAATACTTCTAAGGACCTCTTCTATCATCTCCCAAAAAATCTGTACTCAACTCAAAAACACCCTGTATAAGATAAGATAAGAAGATAAGATTAGATAAGATAAGATTAATTAACTGATACGCCCGGCGTTGCTCGATCCCTTTGTTTGATGAAATTTTGCAATATCTGAATTTGAATATAAATAAGAACACATGAAAAATCCTTAATGAAGTAAATATTTACTTCGGAAAAACGTAAAGAATTCTTTTACATTCTCGCATTTGAGTTTTGTGTGCAGTTAGGTTTGCCCAGGAAAATGGGATATTTCATCCTTAACGTTTTAGAATATCAAAAAAAGGCTACGAGTACTGAATTAGTTCTGTCTGTACTACAAAATGCTTCATAGATGGATTGAGAGAGTTGAGGAACTATGTTTACTGCCTCATCAACACGTAGCCGTTTCAATAGAGTTGTATTCAGTCACAGACCGTGGAATCATGTCCTGAATGTGGTTGTTTATATGGACAGTTTGAATTTTAGCAGCAATGATTGCCCTCTCACACAATCAGTTGAGATCTTTAAAATTTCCTGATATGTTTAGATAAACATTATATATAACTTCTCTAATGGAAGTTACTACATTACAAAAACCATATGAAAAATAAATTTTCTCCAGTTATTAGCTCATTTGGGTAAGTACCTTCACCTTTTCAGCAAAAGCTTGAGCAGCTGCACGCCCTAGAAGTTGCATTCTCTTATTTGTTTTAGCACGGAAGTGCTCATAAATTATAAAGTTAAGTAGCGTTTTGTCCGTCTCATTTTGTTCGTCTGTCCCCTTCATAATTTCTACATTTTTTGAGGTAGAAGGTCTAGATTCGGAAAGTACATTACTATGGGTATGTCGATCTTCAGTATTTAGTTTGGTTTCGATTGGTGCACTGGGGCGAAATTACGGGGATGGGATTCAGAGAGGACAAAAGATCTATGTGCTCTTTGGGTACGTAAAGGAGTGAAATTCAGTATACAGATTCCTCTAGGCAAGACTACAATTCTATGAAGTTTAGGACCAATTGTTCCAGCGGGGTCGGAATCACAGGGTGGCAATCACTTGGTCGTTAGAACTATGGCAACATATTGCATGTGATACGTCATTCCATCGGAAATGATAAAAAAGGAAAGAAGAAACGAGCTTTTTTACATTTTATATACACTATTTGTCAGATTGTCGAATTCAGGAAAAAATAAAAAGAAAAAATTCGACGATCTAACTGGAAAACAAGATCAGGGGAGAAGAAGCAGTAGTATAAAACAAGCGCTAGAGTAGAGACTGAGCCCCCTGCCATCCCGAGAGAAGAATAGAAGAGCCAGACGACAGAGAAAAAGGGGACCAAGCCACCGATTGGAGGAGCAGGTAGGGGCTGAAGTGAACAAGAAAACAAAGAGGCAGAAAGAGTTTAGGATCGAGAGAGAAAAGACGAAATCTGGAGCAAAGAAATGGCTTGGAAAGGGCGGTTGGAGGAAAGGAAAAGAAAGCCCACAAGAGAAGTTGAGAAGGAAATTTCAAGGTCCAAGGCAAGAAGAAGAGCGACGGAGATACCGAAGTCGCTCGACAAGGACACGGAACATATGCGCTTCAAGTGTGGGTGTTTCTGAGAGGTTCAAACGAGAACCGATTAAAGCTCCTGCCCAGGAATGGAAAAGACTTCCTACGCAGCCGTTTGCTCAGGCAAGTGAACTCAAATTTAAACGGGGTCAACGAACTTACATTAATTCTTCTTATAATAATGCGCACCGGTCGAACGTTGCTCGCCTGCCCCTGCCGAGCTCGACGACAGTTAGAATTCTCAACGTTACCTCGTGCAGAAGTGGATTTCGCCACAGTGTTTTCTTCCAAGGAAGAGCCTTCCGAATGCAACGAACTTTTGCTTTCTTCCGAGGAGACTAGCCTTGGTATCGAGCCTGAGAAGTCAGTGACCGCCACACCGACGAAACCTGACGACACCGCGGACCGCTTGTCAGTTTCCGACGACATCTTACCGATAAGCCCGACAATTCTACCGAACGACGTCCCTGGCCAGGTCTGCCAGCCAGCCACTGAAGCGGAGGACATCGGTAGCCCAGCCACGACAATTTTTGACCACTACGCCGAAATTTCTTTGTGCTACACCACGGACGAGTTATCAGTGCTTTCACGTACTCTGATAACGTATGAATTTTCTTTTTACATGTACCGGACTCATCTCAGGACAAGCTATTGAGAGAAGGAGAGAGAGAGACAGGGTGAGGCGATAATAAAGAAGACATATCGGACTGAAAAGAAAATAAAGAAGTTGAAGGCAACAGTGTTGGTGAGGCAGAAAAGTTTTATTATTAAATTTGGGCCAGGATTTGAAAGAGTGGCTAGAAAAACAACTTTTCAATGAAAGGAATTAAAACTGGTGAAAGAATATAATGAAACTTTTAAGGTATTGGCGAACAGTATAGTAGACTGGGATGAAAAAGGAAAGGTTAAAACATTCCTCAACAATTTTACCCCTGAAATTCAGGAAGCAGCTAGTAAGCAATGATTCTGGAATTTAGCAGAGGCCATGGAATGGGTAGAGGAATATTTGGAACCCGTCCAAGGAAACCTCTTTAACGAGAAAGAGGAGCCGGAACTAGCCTTAGCTGCGACTGCCATAGTAGAGAATAAAGAATCCGAGGCTTGGGTGCATAAGATTAAAGCCGCGATGGAAAAAGATGCCGATTGCATCCGATGGATGAGAAAGCTGTTATTTAAAGAAAGAAGAGGGGCTGTTATTTAAGGTTAGCGGGAAAAGGAAACAATCGGTAATCCCGCGTGTGGAGAATGTGATATCATAGATTCTAGCGGAAGCTCCCGATATCCCGATTGGAGGGCATCTTGGTTTCCGAAAAACATTATATAAAGTATCTCGAAATTACTACTGGAGAAAAATGCAAGCTGACATAAGTGATTACGTAAAAACGTGTTTAAAATGTCAGAGCAACAAAGCATTACGTATTTTACCGTTTGGACAGCTAGAGCCATTACCTATACCTCACTAAAGATGGGAGATAATCACGCTTGATTTTGTCTCCCCTTTGCCGGCCACGAAAAATGGGTATGACGCCCTATTGACCGTCACAGACCAATTGACGAAAAGAGTACGACTAATTCCGTGTACTACTAAGATTTCAGCAGAATAGATGGCCAACTTGTTAATTGAACAAGTCTTTAAAATTCCCGGATTCCCGGCCATAATTGTGTCCGATCGTGATGTTAGATTCACCTCGCTGATTTGGAGGCAGGTGTTCAAATTACTCAAAGTAGAACAGCTCTGTCCAAGCGTCTACCACCCTCAAATCGATGGACAGTCGGAACGTACGAATCAATCAGCGATTCAGATAAATCGTAATTACATAAAAGCGGATCGCAGTGATTGGGACGAATACCTGACCTTTCCCGAAATTGCGTTGAATTCGACTATAGCAGAAGCCATCGGTTGCTCTCCATATTTCATGGATTTGGGGCGTTAAATTCATCTCCCGTAAAATATAGGAAAAGCAATGGAAGAAGAAGGAACCGACAGAGGATTCCGCAACAAATTAAAGTGGCTATTGTTACAAGCCCAGCAGAATATAAAAAAGGCTGATAAAGATATAAGAAGTTTCATGATAGAAAACATACGGACTGGAAAATAAAGAAGGGGACAAAGACAAAGGGGTACGATAGGAAGGAAGTTGTATCCCAGATTTGTGGGCCCTTTCAAAGTAGAAAAGATAATTAACCGCGTGACCGTGAGACTGAAAGTGCATCCGAAAGTGCATGCAACTGTATATCCACCCATTTGGGCGACTTTTGGTAAAAATCATGAACGTTTGACAATAAGGTTGCATGAAACTGTAAATCCACCCATTTGGGTGACTTTCGGTGAAAATCATGAACGTTTGGCAATAAGATTGCACGAAACTGTAAATTTCACTTATCTTTTTTAAGATTTTAGGATCATAAAAAAAGAAAGTAAAAACCCCAACTGGCCCTATCAAAGGGAAAGACTACACTGACGTGGACAGAGTAGAAAGCTTGCTAGATGTTAAAGGCAAGGCGCCCAATAGAAGATTCTTAGTAAAGTGAGCCGGATATAAAACCCCAACATGGGAGCCTGAGAAGAATCTTCACAGATGCCAGCAACTGGTAGCCAAGTTCTCGAAGCAAAGAGAGTCAGTATGGTCGAAACGGGAAGATCCAGGCGGGATAGCAAACATGAGAAGCGTATACAGAGGAGGAGATCGCAAACGAAGAATCAGGATCCTCGTTGAGAGTTTGAAGCGGGGATGGTGTCAGATCGTCAAATTCAGGAAAAAAATAAAAAAAAAAATTCGACGATCTAACTGGAAAACAAGATCAGGGGAGAAGAAGAAGCAGTAGAAAAAACAAGCGCTAGAGAAGAGATTGAGTCCCCTGCCACCCCGAGAAAAGAATAGAAGAATCAGACGAAAGAGAAGGAGGGAACCAAGCCTCCGATTGGAGGAGGAGATAGAAGCAGAAGAGAACAAGAAAAAAAAGAGGCAGAAGGAGTTTTGGATCGAGAGAGAAAAGACGAAATCTGGAGCAAAGGAATGGCTTGGAAAGGGTGGTTGGAGGAAAGGAAAAGAAAGCCCACAAGAGAAGCTGAGAAGGAATCTTCATTGTGCTACTGTTAGCGCCGAGAATTTGACAGGTCCAAGACAAGGAGAAGAGCGACGGAGATACCAAAGTCGCTCGATGAGGACACGGAACATATGCGCTTCATGTGTGGGTGTTTCCAACAGGTTCAAACGAGAACCGATCAAAGCTCCTGCCCAGGAATGGAAAAGACTTCCTACGCAGCCGTTTGCTCAGGCAAGTGAACTCAAATTTAAACGGGGTCAACAAACTTACAATAATTCTTCTTATAATAATGCGCAGGATTGAACGTTGCTCGGCCACCCCCTGCCGACCTCGACGACAGTTAGAATTCTCAACGTTACTTCGTGCAGAAGCGGATTTCACCACAGTGTTTTCTTCCAAGGAAGAACCTTCCGAATGCAACGAACTTTTGCTTAGTAACATAAACCTTTCATCCGAGGAGACCAGCCTTGGTGTCGAGCCTGAGAGGTCACTGACCGCCACGCTGACGAAACCTGATGACACCACGGACCGCTCTTCAGTTTCCGACGACATCTTGCCGATAAGCCCGACAATTCTACCTAACAACGTCCCCAGCCAGGTCTGCCAGCCAGCCACTGAAGCGGAGGACATCGGTAGCCTAGCCACGACAATTTTTGACTGCTTGAGGCTGGATCGAGACGAGCGATATCTACGCCAGACCTACCGACAGCGGACGACGACTGCCTTGCGAACGCGCGCCTGGCAGAGATCTCTAGCTTCGAGCCGCGCCAGGCTTTTGCATCTCCGACCCGGGTTCTGGCCCACACTCATCTAAACCCTCTGGGGTCACCGCCTTCTTGACCTGCGGTGACAAGCACTACCAGAATCGGTCCCCATTGGCGATTCAGACGGATCCAACTAGAAGGCTGCATCCCCCTTCAAACGGCATCAGCTACCACCTTGTTGGAAGATTATCATTTGTTATTTAATTATAGCTTTTTTCAAATTACAGAACATTTATTTATTTGTATCTTACTGGAATTAGTTCCGATCATTAAATTAATTGATTTAACTAATACAAATTATCGTCTCTCTCCCTTCTCTTTGCACGACTATTATTAAGCTTGAATTTATTTCGTAAAAATAATTTTATTAAAAAAAGTCGTGAAACTATTGTCACGGAGAAAAATGGTTGCTCAGTGGAAGCTATGCTTAAAGCTAATATTCTAGAGAAGAAGAGGCAGTTTATACTTATTTCCAAGAGTTAAAATAATAATAAATATTACCTTCTAACACGAGGATAATGGGGGTGCGTAGACCCACAGTTAATTAGTGAAGTTTAAGTTAAAATAACAGTAATAAATGAAACTAGGCCATTAAACGAAGTTATTGGAATCTTAGTTAAGCATCAGACTCGATACTTAACAATACCAAGTTTGCTTTCCCGTTAATCCCAAAGACAAGGGCCCTATTTAACAGCCATAATAAACCATAAAAGTTCACCTAGGCGGAAACTACACGTTTTACCTCTATTTGGAACACTTAACTGAGTACCCGTACTTGGATTGTCTCTTGCTTAAAACTAAATGTTTAGTCCTTAAAGTTTCTTTATGGCCGAGATCCACCAACGTTGACTGGCGTGCCTACAATAGGTTCTGAGGCTTGTATCCGAAAATTCCACCGTAACGAAAACGGCGACACAGTGCGTTTAATATGAGTGCTGCAGGCAGCAACTGGAATAAAAAAGAAAGAACAAACAAGACCTGACTTTAAGCCCCGCCAATTAGTGTTCTATAACAACTACCATTTAAAATGAACTACACGCTGTGGTGGCCAGGCAACTAGGCAATATGGTTTTTAAAGCGAGATTAGCATAAAGAAAGAGAATCATGGACTCACCTGTTATAATGTCCTATGTAGCCCAATCCTTCAGTGATGAGGGCTCTCAAATTCCATGGAGCTATGACAAGGACGCACTTCTCACGGGGCTGGCGCTCCGGCTTCGAAGATACGGTGCGCTATGTGCGTGAGTCCGTAAACCACAGTCAATGAAGACGCTGGCGACGGAACGAACTTTGCTTGCAGGGCCAATGGCGAAAATAGCAAGGGCGTGGCTATCTACTGGAGCAAAGGAGTCGTCCCTCTTCGTAAATTCCTATGACGCACAAAGGTGATTCGGCGGGCGGACGGTGAAATACTACTGCTGTCGTGGCTTGTGTTGAGCGAAGGTGAAACAGGCCTCTTCACTGATATGACGCCGATAAAGTCCGCTGTTAAACGTGCAACGCTGCTGGCCTTCGTCGAGGCGATGGGTAAGTGCCACTGGAAATAGCTGATAAGAACAATGTCAAATCATGCAAGTCATTAATGGCGCTGGGAGGGGTGCTCTCTCGCAAGCACGTTTTTCTTTCACTTTAGCTAATGCTGTCGAACGAACCTTCGTTCTTAAGCTCGAATCCAAGCGATGTTTCCCGCTCTTCGCGGCAAGCTTCTGCTCACTCGTGATTTTCAATTTATGCGGAGAAACAATATTTATGTCTGTAGTCCATGGGTTCTTGGCCACCTCTCTGCTAATTCCTTTTTCTTCAATTCTGCCCTTAGCTCTCGCCACCACGTCATTCAACTTACGACGCTCTGCCTTTGTGCTTTCATTAATATTAATAATAATATTTTTAAACACTGAGGATATTTGGCTATGCTCCTCAATAAATGACAGCTCCCTCTTTCGCCCGTAGCAGACGCTGTTTTCGCGCTCGCTGCTCTTCGCTATATCAAGGCTTCGTTATTTGTAGCCCGTAACAATTATGTTCGAAAAAATTAATTTTTTGATTAAAAAACTTGGGAGGAGGTAAAAAGTGCAGGAGTTTTAAAGGAGTTTTTTATTTCTTTCATTTATTAATATCCACATACTTATTTATTCCTTTTTCTGCTTTTTTGTCATATTTGTACACATATTGTTTACTTTTGTGCCTTTTTTCCGGAAATTTATTATGTATAAATGTATTTCTGCTTCACTGCTAAAGTTCCTCCTTGGAATGTTTACAAGATTTTATTATTATTATTAAGTAGCGGAAGAATGGAGCTGGTTATTGTTTATTCATTTTAAATTTTATTGATTGTTAGTTATATTTCCAGACGAAAATAATGCAAAAATTTTGAAAATAAAATTCATTTCAGTCGAATTTTAGAGCTGGCGCAATAAATTGATTAAGCCAACTGAGCCAAAAATGACGGATTGCCGTTCATTAGTAATTAGAGCTCTAGCCGAACTGCGCCTGCAACGCCGCCTTATCTGGAGCTAAAAACTTTACTTTCATTTTCAGTTTCAATAAAGCCAGAATTGAGTGGGCCAAAATTTAATGATATAATTTTGCCGAAATTAGTGTATTCTGCACATTTTTTAAATAAATAATTGATAAACCAACGTGAATGCATTACATACAGTGCGTCGCAAATGTTTAGGCAAAATCACTTTTTTCATGGAAAAAAACGCTTATTCTACTAAACATGAAATTTTCTTTTATAATACCTAAGAGTGAAACAAAGTAATTCCATACACGGAGTTTTTAATACATAGCTTGCGTATTTCGTACTCAAAATGACAAACAATTAAAGAGCGACATAATCATGACGTCTCAAAAATATAGGCAAAGAAACATGCTTGAATTTTTATCACAACATTAACGAGAAATTATGTTGCATTGGCTTTAATTACATGAAAGACACGATTACTCATCGAAACAACCAAATTTTTCAGCACTTCTGGCTCCATACGAGATTGTATTGTACCAACAATCAGAAATCGCCTTATTCAGTTCATCCACAAATGAGTATTGCTTTGCACCAGCATAAATTTGCCTAGACATAATTCCCCACAGATTTTCAATGCGATTCAGGTCTGGGCTTCTTGCAGGCCACTTCATATCACGAATCCCATGCTCCTGGAGCTATCATTTTGTGGATTCTACGCTATGTCTCGGTGCGTTGTCCTGCTGGAAAATCCACGCTAGTCCGCCTATCATCTCACGAAATGGTAAGAAATTGTCAGTCAATGTTTTTTGATAATTTTCAGCCTTCTGACGACCACAAAGAAATTCCAGTGATGTTGTTCCATTGAATCCAAACGCTCCTCTCACCATCACAGAACCTCTCAATTCTGCCTGCTGAAAAACACCGATTCCCCATTCTCAGGTCATACCAATAACTGGCCCAGCCGTCTGGGCCATCTAAATTCCATTTAAAATTCATCTGAAAAGAGAACTTATAGATACTCGTCTTTCCATTGCATATGAGCTTGTGCCCAGATCAAACGTGCTTCAATGTGTTCGAGTTTCAGGGGAGGACGTTTTCTTATTTTCATGGAATCAAGAAGTTTGCATTCCGTAAGGCACCTATGGATGGTGTCTTTTGATGCTAGCTTAGTCTGTTGAGCAATTTGCCTAACAGACAAACTATTTTTCGACGCTGGTCTCTAGATTCGTCTGGTGATTCGCCTGATAATTTTTCTGGGATGAGGTTACTCTGGATTGTCTAGTGCGTGGCTGTGCTTCATGATGTTCACCTCTTGCTAAAATCTTGTAAATTCCAAATACAGAACCTTGTATAATTGAAGCAATATCTTTAACTGACTGCCCCTTTGCTTTTAGTATCTAGATATTCGCCTCTTCGTCAGTAGTGAGTTGCTTGTTAGCTAGCATTATTATGACTCATTTTATATATTTTCACAACTAATTTGAAATTTTTTTACATGTTTTATACTAATTTGCATGGCTGTACATTCTGAATGAGGAGTCACGATTATTGCTTAAACTTTTGAGACAAGAAAAATGTGATGTTCTTTATTTGTCATTGTTGTGCGAAATTCGCAAGCTGTGTAAGAAAAAATCCGTGTATGGAATTAGTTCACTTCATTATCCGCCATTATAAAAAAATTCACATATAGGCCTACTATGATGATAAACGTGTTTACCATGAAAAAAACGGTTTTGCCTAAACTTTTGCGACGCACTGTAGCTCATGACACAGGAGTAAATGACATTCTTATGTGCTCTTGCAACATCTATATAAATAAAATAACTATACAAGTTAGGGAATTCAGATCGCGCTAGGTGCCGCATAGATCGCACAGCACATGGGCCACTGCGACTATGCGGCATCTGAATTCCCTAGAATCTCTAAGCAATGGAAAATGGAGGAAGCTCGATGACCATTTACTTCTATAGACCATGGTTCATACTTATAATCATATACCGATATTGCAAAATTTCATCAAACAAACAACCCGAGCAACGCCGGACATATCAACTATACGCTGTCCAAAGAAAGAAAAACTGGGCGTGTCTAATTAAATTCCCAATTTCAATCGTTAACCTTTGTTGCTAACGCAGTGCGACGCGAGATTACCAGATTGGAGCAGCTGATGGTATTCGTTGCCTTCCTTATTGTTGGCAGCGAATTTTTTTTTACCTTGGAGAATACTGTATTTATTTTCTTCCCAAAAGCAATATATCTCCACTAGTGTCCTCTACAACATTGTTTCTCGCTGCAATACACAATACTCAAAATCTCATCTTCACTCAACAATTGAGCCTTTGATCCTGCCTCTTCTACACTTCTTTCTTTCTTTCTTTCTTTCTTTCTTTCTTTCTTTCTTTCTTTC
>JAHWFO010028287.1:0-41190 GCA_023313115.1 Rhysida immarginata | reverse complement strand
CTTTCTTTCTTTCTTTCTTTCTTTCTTTCTTTCTTTCTTTCTTTCTTCACAGCCTTCGTCTCACATGAGTGGAGACCAGCTGATTAGTTTTAGCAAAGGTTCGCATAAAGATTAATCACAGGAGGAAGTTTCAGGGCATATGATCAATGGGCTTTAAGGGGCCTTGAATCCTTGTAAGGAGATCAGTATTTCTGTTCATCTTTTAAGTATTACTGACAATGACGTATAATAAAGATAGACTCCGAAGAAATTGTTGTAATTTGAAGCAAATTGGAAAGCTCCATGCCCAGAACTGTCGTGGCCGAAAGTGAGTGAAGATGATGCAAAAAACACATGGCTAAACATGAGAGTGGCTGATTCATAATTCTTTCACACTCCCATCACTTTCACACGCTGATTGATAAGTTTATCTTTTCGTTTACTTTGTATTTGAAGAGTTTTATTATATTTTATAAACAATTTTTTGATCATGGTTTCAATTTCAATTTGTTTCGATCGTTTTTCAGTTATATATTTTCATTTTAGTTATGTATTTTTGATTTATGCTTGTAGAAAATGATTCCTGATCCTTTTTCGTGTCTTTTTGTACAGCTGTACGCATAACAACTTTGAGGAATGATTTTGAATTAATTATTCCTCGGGCCCAAAACTTTCAAAAACAAAGCAGCCAGACAGCTAATTACTCCACGGCTCACTCCTGCCCAGAACTGTCATGGCTCAATTTGCTTCACTTTTTGCCGCTGTTAACAATAGAATTCGGAGTCTCTCTTTAATATACGTCATTGATTACTGACATCAGCACATGCACATGGTTATGGCAGGGCATATTAAAAAGAAATATCTCATGACCAACAATTCAAGACAAAGTTTTTGCAACAATAAGTATCAACAATGGTATCAACACGCAATTCACAAACACTCTGCACGGACCAACAATATATATCTCATGACCAACAATACAAATAAAAGTTTGTGCAACAATAGGCATCAACAATGGTGTCAACACGCAATGCACCAACACTATGCAAGGATCAACAATATATGTCTCATGACCAATAATGCAAGGCAAAGTTTGTGCAATATAGAATTCAATGCATAGAATTCCTGTTATTCAGGCTTTTCTTAGAAAAGAGAATTCTTAGTGCTTAACAATTTCTTGGAAATCTTTAAAAATGATCAGTAACTGGAGATAATGAGTTAGCAGACTATTGAGAAAGAGTGAAAGACGTTAGAGGAAGCACTCCTTTAGCACCGTGCTGTATTGAGCAAATGGTAAGCAAGTAAATAGAAGAATCGGCGACCGCTAGACTACACAAAGTAATGAATGCCCAATTTTTGCTTCAAGACATCGAAAGAAGAAAGGAAATTGCAACAACATCAAGTGTACATCTAAAGTAAGATTACGTGAGTAAAAAATTATTTAGACTAAAAGGCATCCTTGGAGAGGTCCATCCATTGTGAGCCTTTTAAAAAATGTTTTCGGTAAATCAAGTTCCGGTGTATCACCTAGAATGGATTTTTTCAGTGAAGAGGTAAATTCCTGTCTTTCGGATTTTTCTGAGAATGGAAAGTTCCTTCGCTCTATATTGTAGTGATTGAGTTATTATTTAACCAATTTCGAGGTTTAATTTACCTTTTTAAGGTTGTTCTGTTTACCTACAAGCGTAATTATCCCGGGCAACGCCGGGTCCTCTGCTAGTCATTTATATGAAATCAGCGACGGTGGACTATGTCACAATAAAGAAAAAATCTAACACTGGGTTATCTAACAATGGGTTATTTCCCGATTTAATCGGGTGGGTTCGCTTCTAGTCTATATTATTAAGCAGCGGAAGAATGAAGCAACTTATTGGTTTTATAATGTCAGTCCTTCATAATTTCTACATTTTTTGAGGTGAAAAGTTGAAATTCGGAAAGTAGCTTCTGATGGGTATGTCCATTTGCAATATTTAGTTTGGTTTTGATTGGTACACAGCAGCACAATAAAGGAGTCTTTAGGTGTTGAGCCGCTACTTCTCCGCATTGAGAGATCTCAGTTGCACTGGTATGGACACGTGATACGGATGCCGCAAACTGGTCTCCCTAGGCAGTTGTTATTTTCCAAGCCGGTGTGTGTGTAAGAGACCAAGAGTCGGCCTAGAACCAGTTGTTTTGACTACATGGAGAATCTGGGTTCGAGTCGCTTGGGTATTACCAGGGAGGACATGCGCCTGATAGCGGAAGATTGCGATCGCTGGAGATCCTCCATAGGGCTGCTGCCACCGCGACCCTAACGGATAAGCGGGTTTGAAAATTAAGTAAGTTTGATTTGTATACTGGGGTCGGAATTACGGGGGTGGGATTCTGAGAGGACAACATATATACGTGCTACTTAGGTACATAAAAGCGTGAAATTCGGCATCCAGATTCCTCTAGGCAAGATCTACATTACTATGAAGTTTAGGCCCAGTTGTTCCATTGGGGTCGGATTTGTGAGGGTGGCAGTCACTTGGTCTTTAGAACTATGGCAACATATGGCATGTGATGTATCATACGTTCGGAAATGATGAAAAAGGAAAGAAAATACGAGCTTTTTTACATTTCTACATATTACGTTCGAGAAAATAAATTTTTTGATTAAAAAACTTGGGAAGAGATAAAAAGTGCAGATAAAGGGGTAAAAATAGATGACTTCAGGATCTGCTTCTTGCCTTACCCTACTCGGGGGGGGGGGGGTTAATTTATTTTTAATAAATGTATAAGCGTATTTCTGCTTCACTGCTAAAGCTCCTCCTTGGAATGTTTACAAGATTTTATTGTTTTTATAGCCAAGTATTCTCCTTGGGATTCAGATTTGGGCTCTGTGTCAAAGACACAAGTGATCTTCGTGCTCGCTAACCTACTGCTGTACCAACTGTGCACGATGAACAGAAGAATTATCGTCTAAGAAGAAGCCATCGTCTAGCTGATAGATGTGATATTCAGTTATGCTTGTAAAGAGTCTTATAAATGAAGATATGTACATTTATTTTATATTTCAAAATCTTAACAGCAGCTTTAAGCTTGAAAAGAACGAAGCAAAATACCAATCTCGAAAACTGAATGGGAGGGGAGGTGAAAAAATGATATTTTACCTTCTTTATTAATATCTCTAAAAAGACAAAGACACAGTTTCGGGAAATGGTAGATTGAAATCCCCAGAGTAAAAGCACAAAGAAAGTCATAACCCCCAAATGAAGACTGATTTTTTTAAAATAATTTTTATAGGTCATTTTTATCCAGTTTTCAAAAAATGAAATAAAGTTTTCTTCTTACGCGGGAGGGGGCGGGGGTCTTAAATGTTTTTTTAGATTAATTTACTGAATTTTTTTTTAAATTTTACTTTCTTGTTCTTACAAGATTTTATCCGCGTGCAGTTTGCGCAGTAACCAGTTTCAAATTCAATTCATATGTTGCAAAGCTCGTACATTTAAAATTCAATTCACATTGTTGCTAAGATCGCGCATTCAATTTGATCGCAGACAAACTCAAAAATTCCTTTATTTAGAGTTTGATAAAAATAATTCGCAGATGACTTTTTAGTTCCAGCGTGTCCTTCAAGCCAGCGCGAACAATACTTAAATGATGCAACAACAATGCAAAACTTTTTCAGTGACGAACTCACATGTTCTTTTTTATTTAAAAGTTTGATTATGGAAATTATTCGAATATTCGGTACAAGTACAAAACTCAATTAATTAATTAATTCGGTGAGTTATTCTGGTGAATTAATATAGGAAAATTTTTTAACAAATTAGAAACTAAACTTCAGTAAATTTCTATTTTTTATTGTTCAGATAGCTCGATAAAAATTGCACCAAAAATTGAGACTTCACATAGTTGTATGTAGTTTGGTGGTGGGGTAGAAAGTCGAGTTTGGTATCATTAGATAGCTCTTTAAAAATATTAAACACTCGTTTTTATTATTTCTTTGTATGATGCATATTTTTCGAGAAAGAACCCTTGCGAGGCAAAATTTGTTGCCCCTATAACTCCGTACAGAAATGGCCATGATTGAACGTTCGTTTCCAAGAATTATTAATAATGAGCATAAAATGACGATGCAATGACAGAACATTAATAAGGCAGTGTCTTATCATGAGGCAAAGGAGTCACGCGTGTCTCCCTTGAGCTCCCTATCAAACGTCCAGAGGACTATAAGAGAAAACAGCCAAGAAACTGTGGACACAATAATCAAACTAACGACGACGGGAAACCACAAATCCACAATAATCATTTAATAATTGCCTCACCACAGCGGAGCATCACCAGATACTTTAGACTCAAGTTTTTCTTGCTCTGGAAGCTCTTATACCTTCTTGCTTTATTTAAATTTTGAAATATCTTAAAAATAAACACATGAAAACTCTTAGAATTAATATAGTAAAAATTCCTAATGAAAATTCGAAAAACGTTTTTTTAAAGACTCACAATGGTCGGACCTCTCCAAGGATGCCACTGCTAGTCTAAATAATTTCTTACTCACATAATCTTACTTTAGATGTACACTTGATGTTCGTAGATTTCCCTTTCTTCCCTCGATGTCTTGAATGAAAAATTGGCCATTCATCTCTTTGTGTAGTCTAGCGATCGCCGATTCTCCTATTGACATGCTTACCATTTGCTGAATACAGCACGGAGCTCAAGAAATTGTTAAATATTAAGAACTCTTTTCTAGGAAAAGCCTGAATATCAGGAATTCTCTGCATTGTTATAAATTAAAATTTATGTATATTGCACAAACTTTGCCTTTCATTGTTGGTCATGAGATATTTCTCATTAATATGCCCTGCCATAACCATGAATATCGATTTTTTATCGATAATTATTATTTTTCCGAAATCTGAGGTAGACAGTGACCTTCCTCATGCTTTGAAGGTCAAGTATGCAAAATTTCATGAAGATCGGAATAAAACTATAGATTTGTATAAAAAGCAAACCCACAAACAAACAAACCCACAAACAAACAAACATCCTATTTTATATGTATAGAAGAAGACTAGCAGAGGTACCCGGTGTTGCCCGGGATAATTACTCTTGTAGGTAAACAGAAAAATCTTAAAAAATTAAATTATAACTCCCAAATGGTTAAATAATAACTCAGTCAATACATCACAGAGCACAAGGTACTATCCATTCTACGAAAAACACGAAAAACAGGAATTCTAGGTGATATACCGCGACTTTATCTACACTTTTCGTGACTTGCCTCACCTCTGCGGAGCATCACCAGATACTTTAGACTCCAGTTATTCTTGCGCTTGACGTAGAAGATCTTATACCCTCTTGCTCTATTCGAAACTCCCGTTGTTCAGATATTTCAAATGCCTGTATAGCGTTTTCTGTTTTAGTTGCAGAGTTTCTCTGACCAATACTCGTTCATTCAATTTTCTTTCCAGACACATAAATTTTTGCCAGTCGTCTGGACGTTTGATAGGGAACTCAAGGGAGACACGCGTAACTCCTTTGCCTCATCAATTGACGCTGCCTTAATAATGTTCTGTCACAGCATCATCATTTTATGCTCATTATTAATAATTCTCGGAAACTAACGTTCAATCATCGCATTATCAGCATCTCAGTTTCCAAAATATACAAATTCCCACAGAATATAGTCAAAATGTATTTTTATGAAATGCTTGGATCTAATGTGCTACCAAATAAGCTAGGTGATAACCCTGGCGTGGCTCAGACTTCATCTTACTGATGATTAAGGCAGAAGTTGTTCGATATGCCCTGCGCCTTGTTCCGCTACTAATTAGAAGCGCAAAATGGCATGCTCCACAACAGATCGGAGGGTATCTGTGCTAATTTGCATATCTCCAAACAATGTGAACCCTGTCAACGCCATCTATCGGCAGATTTTGGAACTATTTTTTTCCTTCGCCAAATAAAATTTCATTGCCTTACGATTGTTCTGCTAAAATATCAGGTCATTCTGACGAGTTGTCTTCAAATTAACGATTTTTGAAATCGTAACTTTAATTATAATCACCCTGTATATAAATATATGGATTATTAATTTCTATGTTTTTGAGACACTTAGAGTAGTACAGGGAGGAAAGAGTACAGGGAGACGACACTCCCTTGTTTCTGGAGAATATCGCAAGAGGTCGCAAATGAAACGCGCCTAACTGGCGGCAGGAGTAAAACTAACAGAAAATTCCTGTTTCGGTTTCAACAAAGAAGGAATAGTAGCCATTGTTGTAGGCTTCGTTTTCTGTGTAAGAAAAGAGAAGAGGAACTAGGCCCAAAGACGAAATTCACACACAAGTCAAAGCAAGGAGGGAATATTCATTTCTTGAATTACGAAGGAAATTAGAAGTGGGGAGATAAGCAACTGAACAGAAACTGTAACATCGTTCAGGAAAAAAAGTTATTATTTCTTGTGTCTCCTTCGTTTATTAATTAACATTTGGCGATAACTACATGTATTTTTAAAACATATAATAAACAATTTAAATATGTTTTGTGTCTGAGAATTTTATTGTTTTGCAATATTATTAATACTTTTATTTTAGAATTTTAAATAAATCGCAGCGGGTATGGATAAAGGAGGTTATTCAGGTTCAGTCATTTGCGGTACTTGGTATATGAGGTCTGTGCTTTGGTGACGCAATTTAATCTTTAAAATTCACTCCTCCTGGCAGAGGACTGCGTATAAGCAGAAGAACGGCCTTTTCTATAGGAAAATTGAATAATGTCGCATTCCTGTACTCTTTCCTCCCTGTTATTACGTAGCTGTGTGTTAAATTTCAATTTTATAACTTACTTTCATGTTGCATTTTAAAACCGGACAAATATACATACAAACATTGTGCTTTATATATATAGATTAGTGATATAGATGGCTTTAAAATTTAGTTGTTCGTTCCTTAATTAAAACTTTTCTATTTTTCAGTGAATGAAGTGAAAGACGGTAAACTTACTGGCAATATCATCTGTTGGAAGAATTCTAAAACCAAGTGGGAATTAGTGGATGAAGCAAAAATAGCTGACAGTTCTGTTTCTAAACCAGTCGACTGTCCAAAAGAAGAAGGATTATAAGATGAAGAACACAACGCTGAAGATGAGGAAATATCGTGCCAGAAAAGAAAGAAATTTTCACCGAGCAGGCTTTATAATTTCTTTTTTGGTTTTAAATTCGGATATCTTTAATTTTGTATGCTCTTCTGACTATGTTGCCTACTTATAAAGCCCATATTAATTTTATGTTTTGTCAAATTAAATATTTGTCATTGATGTTAGATCATATTAATAAAATTTTTATTATTTCTCATCCATAATTAGCGAAAGAAAACTTGTTAAAGAGAAAAATAAAGTTAAAGCTAAAGGATATCTAGAACAAATCTATAATGATTTTTGTGATTGTAATTTGGTATGTTGTTAAAAATGTTTTAAAGAAATATTTGTAAATTTTCTTAAAAGAAAGACATTTTTATTAAAGTTAATATCTATGTTACGTTTAATATACATTTGCCTAAATTACTGATTGAAATTAAGATCCGTATTGAAGTTCCTCTCTGAACTTCCAAATTAAAAAAAATGGGTAACATGTGTCAAGCATATTTGTCATGTGTCTCGGTTAAGCCAAAAAAATTTGACATGAGAATGAATTAAAATGATGTGCTTCACATAGTCATCCATTAACCTTATTTGTTTCATTTATTTTTTCTATATTTCCACACACAAATTTTTTTAGGGAATTGATTTCAGATGTCATATTGTACGTTAATTTTATTTTCTTTATTGTGAACAACAAACGGCGAAACAAAAAAATACAATAAAATCTTGATTGAAAAATATTCTCTGCTGCAATGTAATTTCTTGATTCAGTAGATAATATAATAAGTGTGGGTGTGTGCATGCGCATCCTTTCCTACAGTGACAATATTTGTGGAGAAACAAATAAAAATATTTTAAGTAAACAATTTTAGGATACTGATTGTTGCCCGCGACTTCATTTGCATGGATGTTTAAAAATTAGCTCCATCTGTTGTTTGTTTTGGAACTAAAGTATACCTTGTCTGAACGCCAGCTTAAATGAGAACTCGGCTTCTAGACGGCGTATCACGATAAATCGTACACCATTTTATAGGTTACACATAAAATAATATAACTTTGAAAATCACGTTAATTTTCATGTAATATTTTTGCGTGATGAGGTAACAAACATACGGACAGATAAAAATGCTAAAAATGATTGCTCTTGCTTCTCTTAGTCTTACATAACGAATAGTCTTTGGGAAAACTTAGATTTTTTATGTAAAAATAGATATAATTTTATTTGTAATTAATTATTCTATTTTTTCTATTCTTTAAGTTTTTTTTACTGTTTTGCAGACAGTGATTGTTGAGTATATATTGTTTTAATAAATGTTAATTAAAAAATCTGCACGTGATTATCACTGTCTGCAGCTAGTTGTCCCTCGCGAATAATTTTCATGAACACGAGGATGTGTGTCCCACTATTGTTGATGTTCTTTCCGTGGTTACTGTTTTTTTTATTTCAGACAGACCACTTCCAGCTTCTGGCTTGACCAATGGTCCTTCCTTCAGGTCCTCTACGTCCTCACTAACCTGCAGCATGGCGTTCAACTTCCATTTATCATTTTCATTCCAGTGCTCTGCAAATTACTCCTAGCCTGCCGTTTGATGTTGAATTTCTCACTTTCTCGCGGCAGCCATGATTCTTTACCGAGCAGCATTGTTTTGCGGGTTTACCCATAAGGTAATAATGAAATTTCTTTTAATGTTATTTCAACAATAACGCGCATAAGGGATGCCATGCTGCACATTTTTCAATCTTATTCCCCATTAATAATTAATTATTATTTCGCAGTCTTTCTTTAGACATTAAATGGAAATTTTGAAATTTCTTTTCTTTATTCCTTATAAGGAATTGGTCTGTCTCAATTATTTTTTTATATTTAATCTCAATTCGCTCAATGTAGCGATTAATATTTCTCGTTACAGTGTTTTGCTGTATTTAACGTACATTTAGGTATTTCTTTATTTTATTCCGAGAAATATTTTTTCTTTTGTAATTGAGATCGCAATGCCTATTCCTCAATTAAATCATATTATATAGAACATTCTTTTATACTGAATTTTTTGTATTTTATAAATAAATATCGCATTTTTTAAACCAAAATAAAAGTCTTTTAACGAGCCACGTTTACTCTTACGCTTTGGGGTTCTTTTTTTAAAGTACCACCCATTAAATTCTATTTATTTTGCTTCCCCCTCTGAACATATGGTAGCAGAGCGTGGTTTCTTTCTTTTATTTTAATATAATATGGAGGAATCATATTTTGAAGAGGGTCGTTCCCTCCCTGGGCCAACGAGTGCCAATTATATTCAATGGTCGTATCGAGTTTTAACCTTTCTCGAAACCAAAGGGCTAGCCAAATATGTCCAAGAAAAGATCTCTCTCCCTACAGAAGCATCAGCCAGCTCATCCATGCGCCTTGATTGGGCAAGAGTACGGCATTACCTCCTGAATATGGTGAGTGATGATATTGTCATCATGCTTCAAGATAGCAATCCCTATACATTTTGGGAAGCAATTAAGCGTCGATATGGAAGGCCGGATTCAGTGACACAGGCTGAAATAATGCCGCGTCTCTCAGCCTTGCGTTTCTTAGGCGCTGATGATCCGAATGCCTAAGTAGCAAGAGCGCTACAAATCCGTGCTCAGGCTAGAGCCGTATCCCTGATTCTGGATGATAAAATTTTGATTGACCATATGGTCGTAGGTCTACCCTCAACTTATACTCCATTGAGACTCGCGGTCCAATCAAACCCATCAATGTCAATTGAAACCTTCCTGTGTCAACTAAATGTGGTTTTTTAAGGACCACACCACACTAAATTCCTCAATAGGTGTAGCTTCGTGTGCCACCTCTGTTTCTTCCCCGCGTCCACATCCAAATGACCGTCGAACAAATGACGTAACATGCCATAATGGTGGAGGTCGAGGACACGTAAAAACGGTTTGTCCGTCCAAAATGTATCCCACTATTGCAGGTCCAGGTACTTCACGCATCGCGATACCCCTCTTTCGCAGGATCCTGTATCAACAAAGCGCATGCCTCATGCATCAGCTTCACGTCCTCAGCGCAAGCCTCGCAAATCGGGTACAAAAGGACAAAGCAAGAAACCTGCAGGCAACTGTGTTGGTGT
The DNA here is from genome assembly GCA_023313115.1 of Rhysida immarginata. NCBI lineage: Eukaryota > Metazoa > Arthropoda > Chilopoda > Scolopendromorpha > Scolopendridae > Rhysida > Rhysida immarginata. The sequence continues at coordinate 30,987 of JAHWFO010028287.1, read as the reverse complement.
TCCAAACAAGGATTGGATAGTTGACACGGGCAGCTCATTTCACGTAATTAAAGAAAAACAGTTCTTTGATTCTTTTCAAAGCTGTCATAAGCGGATACATACTGCAGACCCTAAGAAAACGATTGCTGCCATCGGTACTGGTGCGGCAAGCATGTTATTAGATTCAGGAGCAGTTTTAAAACTCCATGACGCGCTTTATGCCCCTAACGCGCGCCTTAATCTTGTCTCCATGAGTCAATTATCAAAGCAGCTTACAGTGTTCTTTTCGGTCCAACTGGTTATTCCATTACTTCACCCAAGGGCACGACCATCGCTGCGCAGGAGTGCGTGGAGGACTTCCCGTTCCTTTCCGTGGTCTCAAATATCCATTCAGTTTCCCGAACGGACCCCCCCATTACTTTCATTGGCTGTCACTTATAATGACATTCACAATGCATTGGGCCATCCGTCATCAAAAAAACTCACCGCAGCCGTGAAACACCATAGAATGCGCGGTCTTGAAGTTTTGCCGCCATTAATTGATGACCAACCATGTGTTGCATACCTTCAGGCACGATTATGCAACGCCCCTCACAACATTGTACAAGGTCAACGGTCAACACGTCTTTTACAGCTACTTCACGTGGATACAGTGGGACCAAGGCCTACCACTTCTATCCATGGAAACAAATTCCTGTTAGTAGCCGTCGATGATTTCTCACGAAAAACTTTCGTTTGTGCTACTCCGACAAAAAGTGAAGTGCCAAAAGCGTTAATAGACTTAATACTAAAGCTACAACGCTCTACAAGACAAAATCTGGCGTATATACGTTCCGATAATGGAACAGAATTCACCAATGCGGAGCTAGGTGAGTTCTGTACGAAGCAAGGCATATCTCAACAATTCACCGTTCCTGAGAACCCCCAGTCAAATGGTGTTGCTGAGAGAACCGTACGCTACATTTGCGATGGAATTCGAGTTCTTCTTGCATCGTCAAAAGTTCCGCATCGATTCTGGGACCATGCTGCGACTACAGCAGCATTTAAACTGAATTCTTTGCCTAGACGAGGTCAAACTAAGTCCCTTGAAGAGATATGGTCCAAAAAGAAACCGACCATCAAATATCGAGCTCCTTTCGGTTGCCTGATATACTATTACATACCCAAGCCGCACCGATCAAAATTTGACGCTCGCGCCAAAAGTGGTGTTTTTATGGGATACTCCGCTTCATCTCCTGGATACCTTATTTATGCGCTCAATGAGAGCAAGTTTTTACGAGTACGTAACGTTCGTTTCTTTCCTAAGGTATTTCCAGAGTTCACAAGAAAATCAGATCCATCATCTGTTCCTCTGGTATTTCTAATTCACATGGAACCCCCAGTCTTTGAAGCACCACAGCCTGATGAACCACATATTCAGAGCGTATCGCCAATCTCACCCACTTTAACATTAGACGAAACAAGAATGCAGGTCCTATCTGATACTGAGGACACGCTAGTGGTCACACCTCCATCAGAAACCACATCGATGGAAGATGCTCCAGTTTGTTCGTCTAAATCACCCGTGAACCAACCACCCGTTGAAGTCCCACAACCGGTATTACGACGTTCACAAAGATTAAAAGAGAAGGAAAAAAAAAAACAACAAATGTCTTTGGGACCTCATAACCGAGTTAGGACAAGGGGAGTTTCTTTCCCCACAATCATTTATACTGACTCAACGTCTGCTATAGCATGTCTGGGAGCATTAGAATCGAAGAGTAGGACAAGACACATCTTGAGATTCCATGATTTCATCGCGCGAGAAATTAATCTTCAGAATGTGATTCCTACCTACTGTTCTTCCCCCAACATGCCGGCAGACGCACTAACTAAACCTTTACCTGCCCCTGCTTTACGCAGATTCCTGGATTTGTTATCCTTATCTGAGCAGGATAAGTAATTATTTATATTAAATTACTTAACTCGCTGGTTTACTGGCCTACACGAGGGTATTTACAAAGTTATCTTGTTCCTTTAAACTTCATAATTGCAAAGTTATTTACTTCGCGGGATGAGAGGGTTCTAAACGCAATATTTTTTTGTTAAATGACTTTAGCTTTAAAATCACAAAAGGATATTTTTTGGGCTTGTTCTTACCTTACGTGAAGGCAGTAACCACATTGTATTTTTACTACATGATATATGTTTTCTTTACATTTATTAACGTATTGTACGTTTAATATACATTTTAATTATGGTTTGCCAAAATGCAAAATATACTTTTTGTCTTCTTTTGCTAAAAAGGCAAAACATACTGTGTGCGCACACAAAAATGAAAGGAAATAATAAAGGCATAAATGTTTATTTGTTTATTGTAACTAAGACAATTTTTTTTGAATCTGTATATGTAACGTCAGTACCTAAACTTCTATCTGAACAAATGACCGTCATTTTTTTTGTGTTCAAGAAAATTACAGGGGGCTTTGTTCGGGAAAACTTAGATTTTTTATGTAAAAATAGATATAATTTTATTTGTAAGTAATTATTCTATTTTTTCTATTCTTTAAGTTTTTTTTTACTGTTTTGCAGACAGTGGTTGTTGAGTATATATTGTTTTAATAAATGTTAGTTAAAAAATCTCCACATGATTATCATTGTCTGCAGCTAGTTGTCCCTCGCGAATAATTTTCATGATCACGAGGATGTGTGTCCCACTATTGTTGATGTTCTTTCCGTGGTTACTGTGTTTTTTTATTTCAGACAGACCACTTCCAGCTTCTGGCTTGACCATCGTCCTTCCTTCAGGTCCTCCACGTCCTCACTAACCTGCAGCATGGCGTTCAACTTCCATTTATCATTTTTATTCCAATGCTCTGCAAATTCCTCCTACCCTGCCGTTCGATGTTGAATTTCTCACTTTCTCGCGGCAGCCATGATTATTTACCGAGTTTGCATTGTTTTGCGGGTTTACCCATAAGGTAATAATGAAATTTATTTTAATGCTATTTCAACAATAACGCGCATAAGGGACGCCATGCTGCACATTTTTCAATCTTATTCCCCATTAATAATTAATTATTATTTCGCAGTCTTTCTTTAGACATTAAATGGGAATTTTGAAATTTATTTATTCTTTATAAGGAATTGGTCTGTCTCAATTTTTTTTTATATTTAATCTCAATTTGCTCAATGTAGCGATTAATATTTCTCGTTACAGTGTTTTGCTGTATTTAACGTACATTTAAGTATTTCTTTATTTTATTCCGAGAAATATTTTTTCTTTTGTAATTGAGATCGCAATGCCTATTCCTCAATTAAATCATATTGTATAGAACATTCTTTTGTACTGAATTTTTTGTATTTCATAAATAAATATCGCAATTTTTAAACCAAAATAAAAGTCTTTTAACGAGCCACGTTTACTCTTAAGTTTTGGGTTTTTTTTTTAAAGTACCACATATTAATTTCTATTTATTTTGCTTCCCCCTCTGAACAAATAGAACTAATCTCATAAAATTTCCTAAAATATTTTCTAGGTACAGACACCGGGTCGATTAAAATTTTATTATAGGTATAGATTAAGAAATAGAGAGGTTGATTCACGTTTATATCAATAAAAGTGGAATTCTTTGTGCTGCTACCGATACTTCTTTTGTGCGGCCACCTTTTTTGTGCTGGTCACCCGGTGCGGCCACCTTCTTTTGTGTATAGGACGACATCGGAGTTTCTACTGCAACAATGCACGCTGAAGGACACGGAACGGAATGATGTGTGACGTGCTTCATTGCCGGCTCTCTTTAGACTATGTAATGTGCAAGATTTTCGATTTCCCAGGCCGTTTTAAGTAGACCAAAAGCACAGTAGTCCATAAGAGCGAGAGATAGTGAAATTCCGATACCAACCTATTACTTTAATCGATTGCTTTCGATTTTTATTTTGAAACTATCGAAAGTAATCGACGACTGTTATCTATTTATTTATTCAAAAATGCGTCCACTTAGTACACAATAGACTGCACATTAAAGGACTATTAATTTGATGATTAAAAACATTTTTATTAAATTTACGCATTTTATCCATTACAACTGACTGTTAGTTAGTTGAAATGTTTAAGTACAATACCGACTGTAAGTTTGAATCTTTTAATTGGTGAATTAAAATAGATGTACAGTACAAATACAGTAATTAGTACAGCACGATTCCAACACTAAAATGCCCGCATGTAAAAATTGTAGAGCGCTGCTGTCACACTTTTAAAAAAAGAACTAATTTTCCCATTAAATAGTAACGCTTACGACAATAAAGATGTATCGTGTCAATACACAAGTTCTGAAAGTTATTGTTAAAAAGGAAACATACCTTTCCCAAAATTAGACCCCAAAATAAAAGTTTTACAAACGAAATGGTCAACTGTACAAATGAGCGCAGAAACAATATCCAAGCTGAGAAAAGAAGCCAAAGAAACAGCTTTAACCATGGTATCATCAGTGAAGAAAAGACGAAAAGCTGGACGTCATATTAGGGCGAGTGCTTGTCAGTTAAAACGCCTCAGAAACATGCTAAAATCTGCAAACCCACCCAGCCAAAGAAGTATGGCCAGACTGCTGAACCTTCCTATAGTGCGTTTCAGAGCAACTTGACTGTGTTAGAACAGTTACGGGACCGAATAACATGCAGTTGATCCAATATCACTGCGCGGTAATGGCTGCCTCTGAGGATGGTTTCCTTGCAAAGATGTAACTCTCACCAATCACAACAACTTACGCCGCATTACTTTTCTATGCGACGTCACATCAGGGCGTGAAAAGGTTGCGTAACTGTTCCATTATTGTCAAGTTGTTCTGAAACACACTATAGATCCATAATCAGGTATCATATTTCGAACACATTCAATTTTAATGAGAAATAAAAATCAAATTTATTGTATCTCAGCAGCCAATATTGAGAAGATGCAGGCGGCAGAGATCATTGCCATTGTACAGATTTCTTCTGAAAAATTTGAAAAACATTATTGCCACCGACGAGGCATGGTTCTATTTAACGGGCTGCTGGGGACAGAGAAGAGTTTTTTACAGTTCACGTGGGAAACTAAAACCTGGAACGACTGTCAACAAAAAACCGTCACATTGTAAAGCCATCATGGAGTGGGGAAGGATTTCGTATAATGGCAAAACGCGTCTGCGAATTATCAACCCTGGAGCTAAGATAAATACAGATTATTATATCAACAAGGTTATCAAATCGTTTCTAAACACGTAAAGTTATATCCGAAAGGTGATCACATTCTCCATCAAGATCCTGCACCTGCTCATGCAGCCCACAAAACTCTTCACTTCTTGGAAAAAAGAAAAGAAAGTACATTTACCTGGATAAAAGGATGCCCAATTTCCAGATGCAAATCGCATAGATTATTTTCCGTACATAAAACAAAAACTGTGAGGTCGCAAAGTGAATGAAAATGCCTGGACTTAGACTTATTCCTTACATAAGTCTAAATGGGCTTAAAAAGGCTCTTTTCAATGAATGAAAAAAAATGCCCTGGGAAGTATGGAAAAATAAAGCTGTGAATTCGTGGATAAAAATGTTGTCAGTAAATCTATAGTAACCAGGGAAAATAAAGTGAGTAGTGTTATTACCGTTAGTACTGTGTCTTGTGTCAATAAATTACAATAAATTTTCAAAATCGTTCATCTTCATTCCTGCCCACATTCTATAAACTTGGTCGACTTTGAATGGTGGTAATTTCAAATGAAGCCATTTCTTCACTAAGGACTGTGACATCGATATCGAACTGTCGCAATTTCCACTGAAATACATTTTGTTGCAGTAGGGTTTTAAAATTTCTTTTCATACCTTTTTGCATATTTTACAGAGTCCATCAAGGGTTCTGATCCAGTGTTTTCCAAGGCTGCAAAGATCCATTCGATAGTGTATTATGTGGAACGGCATAGCACAAAATTCAGTTTCCTCTTCCATTTCTCAAAAGCAATTGACTGTAGAACGCGCTCCATGGCTCGATGATTTATCTTACTGGAAGAAGACGGTTTTGCCATTATACACGGTGTCTCATTGAAAGTGAACCAATAGCTAAATTCTAATATGCAAGTTTGACTGTGTACTTTCATTGGAAGAATTATTGTATTTTTATGTGTGAGTAATAGAAGACAGTGGAGCCAGAAACTGTGGACACAACAAAAGCAACTTGTGAGAAAATTAATTTTGGTTTCCTGTTATTTTTGCTTTTGTTTATATGTGAGGTTTTTATATGGCAGTCACCTTTGAAATGTGTAATGGAAACCCCTATTTTTAATGTATTTTCAGACTGTACACATTTGAGAAATGTTTTATTCTTGTTGTTTTTTCAATTAATCTAACCGTTTAGGAGATAGAGGCAGTTAAAATTTGATGTGTAATGATCCACAGAAAAGGCAAAAAACAGAAATTTTCCTAAACACAATGGATTATAAAATGGATGCCAATGTTTTTATTTGAACATAACATTTTTTACAGTAATGCAAAACAATGGTTGTACAACAAATATTGTTGTAGTAAGTGTTCAAACATATGTCCGTCTTGGTCTGTGCACATCTGTAAGCATATCTGTTACAGGAACCCAACTTTATGTCTTGTTTCTTGGTAGATAGGTATTTAGCTCGAGTAATTCGATTTGGTAAATATTGGCATTCAACTATTAGGTTGCCAGATAAATTCGTTTCAGATGTAGCACCAATAATAAAATTATTTTTTCCTTCGAAGCACAACACTATATCATTATCACTTCCTTGCACAATTCACAAAACTGAAGGCACTGACACTTGCACAGGCGCAGTCGAAGCGTGCTGGGCCCATAACCCAGAGATCTGTGGATCAAAACCACGCTCTGCTACCATGCAAAAACCTCTGTCATATGTAAATAATTAGCAGATTAAGCACAGTAGAAATAAAGACCACAGAAGGCGCATGTAGTAAAGAAAGAAAGAAATATTTGTTTATTTCAAACAAATAATTCAAAAATTGGAATTAGGAAAAAGCAATAATTAAGCAACTTAAAGCTAGCTTATCTTATTCTTAGCTATATAACTAAATATATATTGCAGAGTTGCAAGAACAGCAAACGTTAGCACAAAAATATATAAGTTGCGTCTAGGATAAACAGTTCATTACGCCATCGACATGAAACCATGAAGAAAGAACACTCCATCAATTACACAGGAGATGTCGAGCACTTCTCACACACACAGCACTAAATCTCTGAAGATTTATATGACGCACAATGGAACACAAAACCGGCTAAGGAATCAACCTCCATATGCCGTGGGTTCCGATATTGAAAGGTTAAGTTGACACCAGTAGGGAAAATTAGAATAGGACAGCAGAGATGACTAACGTAGCTCTGCGCTGGGTAAGTAGTTGCTTCTAATATCAGACATACTATGGAGGAACAAATATTGAACAAAAATTAAAAGATAAAGTTGTTGTCTCTGTTACCTGACCGATACATGTAGCAACCAGATAAGAGATGGGATAATATCGGTAGAAGGGTGGATCATAATACTGTTCCTATTGATTAAACAGGTGGTGGCCTTACAGTATAACAGAGGGACATCAGGAGTTCCAACTAGTTTCGCCATTTATTCCCGGCTTTGTCAAGGATATATCACTTTGTCAAGGATGGGATAATAACTATATAGATGCGAAGAAAACACGATGCTCTGCTGGAGAAACAATTTTCATGCCACTAAAACAAACCCTAGCTGCTGGTCCAAGTAATAAGAAAGGTCAAAAGGCTACAGTCCTCGAACTCGTGAGTTATAACGAAGTTCGTAACTGCGTAGCTCGCCAAATGCACGTTTGGCTAGTACAATGTTACTGCTTATTTGAAACTTAACTGAAACTAGATGCACAGTAAATAAGTGAGACTTCAAGACCTATAGTCTTTGGTGGGAGCAATAGCATAGGCGCCAATTATGTTGTACGCTAACCTGGTCACAACTGTAGACGAACAACGTCATTGAAGCGAGGCTCTCTTCGCGTAGCTTGCTCTGCTCGCTTCTGTTCGTGTTTATTTCCCGGCTTGGTTGGAAGTTTTTTCACTCTGGACTCTTCTTTTTGCTCGCCGGTTTAAAACGCTTGTCATGGCGGAGAATCCTCTCATGAATGCCAATGTTCTTCGCCCTCCGTTTTCCGATTTTTTTCCTTTGACCTCGTCTTCTCTCGTTGTCTTCTCGGGGTCCTCCTTCTCTTCACCCATTGGCTCTTTCGGCATTACGTTGGCGACGACGAGGATTACGTTGGCTAGCTTTCCACGCGGATGAGTACAAGATACGGGTGAGAAAGCAGCCAGCGCTGTCATCGGAATCCTAGATGGACTGTAGATTTCGTGACAAGCGCACTCTTTATACAATGTCAGTTATGGCTGCCGTTTAATTGACGCAGCAGAAATATTAAATGTACTTATCTAGCTTCGATTAAGTCCGACGTTTCAAATACACATTGACTTGGGTACGGAGAATCGTAATTTACAGGCTTTATACGAGGGTCATTTTTAAAGTAAGAACCATTTTGTAATAGAGTAAGAGAAACTTTATCTATGAACGTATATTCTATCAGAAACTAAAATAAGAACATTTTTTTTACTTTTCTACATAATCACCAATAATATCTAAACATTTGTTAATTCGTGAATACCCTCATCAAAGAACTCTGCCGCCTGACCATTTAATCAGTTAGTAACAGTTTCTTTCAACACGTCATCACTTTCCAATTGCTTTCCAACAAGAAATTCCTTAAGTTTTGGAAAAAGATGAAAGTCTGATGATGCTAAGTCAGGTGTATGGTGGATGGTCCAGTAATTCCCAATTGAAGTTGTCCAGTTGCGTGTTTGTCCTTGACGCAACGAGAGACCAAGCGTTATCGTGAAGCAGAACGATGTCGCTAGAGAGCAGTCCCCGTCAGCGGTTTTGAATGGCGCATCTAAGGTTTAATAAGGTTTCAGAATACCTCTCAGCATTTATTGTCATTCCTCTTGGCAGAAAGTCTATCAGAACAATGGCTTTCCGGTCCCAAAAAACTGTCGCCATGATATTCCGTGTTTATCTTTCTTGCTTGACTTTTCGTGGTTTCGTCGGGGAATGAGAATGATGCCCTCACTGGATTAACGTTTAGTCTCTGGAGTGTAGTACGCAAGCCACGTTTCATCACTGGTCACAATGTGACTCCAAGAACTCGTCACCATCTTTCTCATATCGCTTGAAAAATGACAAAGAATGTGCCAAACGCTTTGCTTTGTGTTCTTCTGTCAACATCTTTGGGACCCATCTCGCACACATTTTTTGTAGTGGTGCCTGTTTTGACGAATTTCCTCATCAACTTTTTCAGTCAAATCTTCATGCATGACAGTAGGCCGCCCAGATTGTTCTTCATCATAAACATTTGTCCTTCCTTCATTAAAAAGCCTACACCATTTACGCACATTTCCATCATTCATTACACCTTCACCATAAATTCAACAAGCTGCCGGTGAATTTTCAGCAGGACGAACTTTTTTTTGCGTTTAAAAACCGAATAACCGAACACACTTCACAATCGGCGGGATTAGTGACTGAGGTGGCAACAAACAAAGCAGTATGACTACACTGGCAGAGACGTGAAACTTAATGGCGGCGTAGTGGGGGACTGGCCAATGGTGGCTAGCCTTGAATGGACTCTACGTAACAGACTGCGCGGACGCGATGCGCAATCGATTCTTACTTTAAAAACGATCCTCTACTTGCATAATAATTATTCCTCTTCAGCGTTGCACAAATTGCCTGTGGAATATTTGCAATCACTGACCCATCATTCAGCGGATTGGAGGAGGTTAAGCGGGAAGACTAACCAAGATCCAAGCTAATAACCAACTGTCCTTCTCTTCTTTATCTCGTGGCCTTTTACTTCCTTCCCGTACGTCAGAGAGCTTCCTTCCTCTCATCCGCCTCCTTCTGAAAACTAGCAGACGACGTCACGGATGTTGTGCCCGAATGAAAATATCTTGCGTGATATTTTTTTTCATGCAGCCTTGATACCTTTATGGTCATATCTCTGAAAACAGAATTTGAAAAAGTTAATCCGTTTTCAAGTTATCGTGCAAACGGCGGATGGCCGGATAAGCGTATAGACCAAGCGTGCATTCTTATAAGTAGCTTTTTGCTAGAAACTCCTAATAATGGAGCTGCACAAAAATTTACCGTCTTTCATCATTGTAATGAACCTATAATTTTTTTTTGAAAATAATCTTTTTTTAAGGTTTTTACTCTTATTTATCACTTTCACATATCTAAGAATAAAGTTAAATGAAAGTTCAAAAATTGAAACAGTAATAATGCCAAAAATCAATGTAAATTCAAGGACGAAATACTAAAGAAATACCCCTAAAAAAAGACAGAAAACATAAAAACTGCCTCCTGTGAGGATTGAACTCACGACCCCTGGTTTACGAGACCAGTGCTCTACCTCTGAGCTAAAGAGGCAACCGCTCTAATGATTGCTTATACTGATAATTATTGAAATATTATATATAATTTAAGCCTCATTCAACGGTGGTATGGAATCATACAGAGCGCGATAATTTGCACATACGATTTAAAGCCTTTTCAAAATCCTTTCCTCATTAAGTCCTCGATTAGTGAACAGGTGCGTTATCGTTCTAAAACAAGAAAGGGCCATTCCCAAATTGTTGCTACAGCGTGAATAGCACGATGTCATCTTATTACAGCGCGATAGACGTTAGCCTTCAGGACGTTAGAGCGAGATTTATGGATGGGCATATTGTTATACAGAAATACCCAATTTGATCCTCCTAGCAAGTCAGCCGCTGGTAGCAAAACACTTTGATAATCTCCCGATTTCTTGTTGAACTTGTCACTCCATTAAAGACGAATGAATTTCCCATCATGACTGATCCACTGCCTTGTTGTCGACACCTTGGATTCTTTTCTTAAATCGTGCTCTTCCATAACCTCTGGAACATGAAGTTTCCATTTTTCTCATCACTGAAAAGCACAGAGAACTATTGGTCCTTCCACGACGTGATCACGTGCCCAGCGTAGAGGTGCTTGTTTCAACGTGAAATTTAATAACATTTCAGTGTTGGGATTGTTCTTAAACGCATTTGGAATGTAGCTCTGAATATTTTCAGGATGGGCTGATGTGCAATTTGTCGCCATTCGCATAATGTGTCGATCATCTCTGGAAGACGGTCATTCAGCTCGAGCTTTTGGCATCTTATCATTAAATTGAGTTATTATTTTGTAAAAACCAGATGCAGAGCGTCCAATCTCTTAAAATTCGTTCACAGATTTTCCAGCTGTTTTTTTTTGATTTCATCAGATGTGAATTACATGGCTGGTAGTGTTGATTTATTATGTAGCGGAAGAATGGAGCTACTTATTTGTTCACAATGTCCGTCTGTCTGTCTGTACGTCTGTCCGTCCGTCCGTCCAGACGGACAACAATTAATTAATTTTTCTATCTCAAAAAATAATTTCTGCATTTTTTCAGATAGAAAGTTGAAATTCCGTATGTAGCTTATTATGGGCTTGAGTACCTTCACTATTGGCCCAATTGGGTCGAAATTACGGGAGTGGGAGTTAGAGAGGACCAAGAGAACTACATGGTATTTCAGTAGGTAAAGGAGTGAAATTCGATACGCTTATTACTCTAAGAAATCTGCATTCCTATAAAGTTTAGGCCAAATTGTCCTAGTTGGGTCGGAGTTGTGGGGGTGGCAGTCTTTAGAACTATTGCAACATATGGCACGTGATCGAAAATGTTGAAAAAGGAAAGAAGATAGGGTTCTTTTATATTTTTTAAATACTAAACTCGAGAAAATAAATCTTTTGATAAAAAAATTGGGGTTTACAAAGTATATTTGAAGGGGTAAAAATTGATGAACTCAGAGCTTTTGCTACTTTCCTATACCTTCCTCGGAAGGTTTAATTTTTCTTTAACTTTTACAAATAGCAGTTGCTGCGCACTCGACACTCAGTAACGTATTCTGAGTTATGAAGGTGATTTCAATAATTTGTATAAAAATGCTTTCTATCCAGCACCACTACAAACCATTACCTAAACTTTTAAGAGAGCGCAATTTCCGTTCTTCTTAACATTTTCTTTAAAATAAGAGCTGGAGACTAATACTCTTGTTTTGTAATTTAAAAATATGTTTCTGTTAAGAATATTGATATTTGTTTTGATTTGAAAAATTCTTTGTAATCATTAAAAAACACAATTACGTAACTTTCAATATCCATTGTTATATACAAGATGGATACAAAAATGAGCCCATGAAAAGTGCACCATGGGATAGGTCACCTACACTTCTTATTCATTGGATTTCATCAAAATTGACATATCTGCTTCGGTTACAAAAATAAAAGGGGGGCTCATTTTTGTATCCACCCTGATACTAAACTTATTCAGATGGGTCGACGGTAGCGACTATAGTGTTAAAGCGATCTGTAGTTCAGTGATGTTCAACATTTTTCTCATAAAGGGCTAGTTTCACTTTCAAGAAAAATCTCGGAGCCACGTATTCTATCTCGTGTTGTTAATAGGGTTGTCAATTTTCCGCTCCCGCAGACAATAATAGATCAGTTGTTTAAACGCCATCAATATTTATTTATTTATTTATTTATTTATTTATTTATTTAATCAGGTTAAATTACAAATACGCCCAGCTGGGACCAGTATGGACTGACCGACGAGTTAGGTCCCAGCGGGCGCGACAATATAACAAAATACAAGTACAAATTAGTTGGTAGTAATATAAACGTTAACTAACAACTAAATTAGTAAAATGGCAACAAAGATTACGTGACACACAACAATCGCAAACTGTAATGAAATTATTTGTAATTTTTACAATACAATAAATTTACAATATTTATTTAAATAAATAATAATAATAATGAGCTAGAAGAGGTTACAAAAATTGATAATAGTGTCCAACGAGGCCAGTATGAAAAAAAACAACGAGTTAGGCCAGGTGGGCACAAAGTAAATAATAAGTTAACAAAGTGGTTAGTAAAACAATAAATAAAAACAAAACAAAAATTGCAAAAAAACTTTAACAAACTTAAACAGATCAGATTGGGCGTAAAATTAAACCATAAAAAATCAGTTAATCAATCATAGGTATATAAAATAGCTAGTAAATTGTTAAGATAATCATGAGAACCAATAGCTGGAAAGACTAAAAAGTAATCAAAGAGAATGTAATTAAATACAAGGGTCACATCCACGAGCAAAAGTATTTATAAGAAAAATTTCAAATTAGGCGTCCCTAAGCAATAACACAGTATACTAACAGATAACCTTCGATTTTAGTGGTATTTGACTAAAGCAGAAATTGCGTAGTAATTTCCGGAACTGAGGGTAGGAGGTAAGCTCACGGGTTTCCGAAGGTAAAAGAGCCCAGTATTTTAAACCGATGTGTGAAACGCATCGGTTGCGGAAACTCAGAAGGGAAGTGGGAGGTCGTATCTCATTTGCATTACGTGTACTATAATTATGAATATCAAGATTACGATTAATCCTTATAGGAGTTGATAACAATAGTATAGAGTTGGAGGTTTTATAAATAAAAGAACAGAGAGACAGAAAATAAATTTGATATATTGTAAGTATACGTAAGGAAACGAAATAGTGGGATACGGAAAATGAACGGGGGAGGTGCAAAAGGGTCCGAAGAAACCATTTTTGTAACTTTAGAATTCTAACAAGATTAGCGGAGGAAGTAGAACCCCAAAACATTACACCATAACATAGGCCAGAATGAATCCAGGAATAGTACAATAAAATTAAAATATTAGTAGGAAGATAATGAAGTCGGGAAATAATAATATAGAACTACAAAATGTATTTAATGTAGTGATTTCACGAAAAAACATATTTCAATATTAAAACAGAAATATGCTCAATAAATAACTGAAATATTTATCAAACCTATCAAGCCAAACCATGGTCTTTATTTCTATAGATCATGGCCCATACGAACTCGTCTTCTCTTTGCACGATTCCAATTACCCTGATAAAAGCCTCGCTGAAGTAATTCACAAGGGGACCGCACGGACATGTCATCACTGATTTGGTTGAAATTTTAGGAGGTCAATCTACAACATTTATATACCTTCTGTGTAAAAGGATTTGAATCAATGGCCTTTCGTTTCGGAGAAAAAACATAAAATGTTTTACGTTTGCTATTGCAGTGTCAGATAAGCCAAGTGGAAAGAAAAGTATTCAATTTAACAGCTGTGATTTCCGGGCCCGGCTTCGATTCCTGACATATTTTTTTTTTCATTTTTTTCATTATTTCCCCATATTTGTGTTTTTCGCCATTATTATTTGTTTGCTCTTTGCATAGCAACATTCACATACATAAGCAACGTCAGAGGTCAAAAATATGCAAAATCCGTTGTACAATATTTTCACGGACGGTCATTGCCGATCCGTGATTGGTGGCGACGTGGCGATGATGACAGTGCGTGACGGGATCCCCTCCCTCCAAACCGTTTCCATAGTAACCGAAAACGGTAAATGGATGTTAATTTGGCGTGGCGTGTGAAGACCAGCGTTCATTTATCCGATTTTTGAGTAGTGAAGGTGTGAAACTTATTGAAATGATGTGGTGGGCTGAACTAATGTCTAACAATTATGGAATTTCATCAATCGTTACTCAGCGATTTTCCAACACTGAGGTTTACAATTGTTGCAATATTCTCTGGCGTCAGAACTCGTTGTGCTTGACCCGGGTGAGGGGCGTCTGATACTGCTGTCACACCATTTGTGAACTTCACACTCCATTCATAAACTTGCCGCTGTGACAAACATGCATCACCATTCATGAACTTCTTTGGTGCATGTTTGAAGTGGGCGGCCATCTTTAAACTGCTGCTATGACGTTGTTTGCTTGTCTATACTTTCCTGCCACCGGATATTTCTACAACTCTTTTTTTAAGGGATCTGCAGAATTACAACATTGTGGGGTGAAATTTGGAATTTTAATTACAATTTTGCGGTTTTCATTTGACTCATCCTCGTGTGTGAATACGATGCAACGTGCAAACAAATAATAATGACGAAAAAAAACAAAAAAAATACAATAAAATGAAAGAAATCGAACCAAGGCTAGGAAATCACAGGGGACAGACGTTAGCCACTGCGCTACTGCTGTTAAGTTAAATATCTTTTCCCCACTTGGCTTCTCTGGCACTACAATAGTAAACGTAAAAAATCTTGTTTTTTTTTCTTCAAAATGAAAGGCCATTGATTCAAATCATTTTACACAGAAGATATATTAATATTGTAACCTCCTAAAATTTCAACCACATCCGTGATGACATGTTCGTGCGGTACCCTTGTCTGATTGAATGACGAAAACGGGTCCACGACAATTGAGACAGGTAGAAGACAATGGGGAAGTTGCATGGAATTTTTTTTACAAATTAAAGCACTGTTTCATACAGATTGTGTTATGCTGAATACGAAATCGTTGTTAAATTTATTAGAAATATTAAAGAACCCATTAAAATTAGCGCTAAAAACGTGAAGCCACGCCTCCCAACTAAAACGATATCTGACGTCACTTTTCATCAAACCGTAGCCTACGAAAACGACAGGCTTTGCAATCAAACACCATGATTTCATGTGTACGTGAGGTCTATCTCAAGGCTTTAACCATTGTCGTTGATAGTGAGGAGCAGGCAAGTGATATCATATTATTTACAGGCTATGACATACCGTTTTCTTGTGGTGTCAACTTTAACATTTTTTAAAAAAATAACTATAAATTTTTTTCACAAACGAATTACTATTCCTTGATATTGATAACGAATAGTATAGAAAACATAAATTTAAAATTTTCATGCAGAGATTTTTAAATCACCGAAGAATTTGAGTATTTAATTCGTTGTTTGTTTATAATTGACACAACTTTATTGCAATTAAAAGCAATTTGCTTCATTCATTTTAGGTCGAAATCACATTATATGCGGGAATCTTTTATTTATTATTTATTACCTTACAAATAAATGAGATTATTTCTTAAATAATTTTGTAAAAAGTGGATTATTACCTTACAATTTTTTCATAATTTTTCTATTTTGTTCCATTATTCAATTAAAAATACTGTTGTTCTTAAATTACTACTTCAGCTTGTTAAAATAAGCACAATAGGAATTGGGTAGGTAGATATGTTATTTGACATTAATATAGCACCGTGACACCGGCCCGCTACAGTCTGGTTTAATATTAAAAGGCAGTTGGAGGGGAGGACAGAGGGTAGAGTTCATTTCATTTTTAGGTTGAAAGGCTTGATCCCTAATATAACAAATTTACCCTCCAGCTTTTAAGAGACTTAGGCTTTCCTTCTTATATAAGAGAATTAAATGACTGTCTTAAAAGTGCTCAATCAAATTGAAGTTATAATATAAAAATATTACAAGTAAAATATATACAAAAAATATAAATAAATTACAGAAAAAAAATATACAAAAACCAAATACAGGGTGTCTCAGAATTCATTGTACAAACTTCTAGGGGAGTTAGTATGGGTGATTCTAAACAAAAAAGTTCATATGAACATGGGTCCAAATTTGAACGATAACTGAGATATGAACAGAAATAAAAATGCCGCCACCAATATCAACAAATTAATAACTCAGGATCTATAAAGCCTAGATTATTGAAATTTATAACAGTCAAAATTGTAACAAGTGCTAGTTAGTACTCACAAGTGAGCACGTGTTAGGATGTTGAATGAGTAACTCGGAAACTTCTTGTTGAAATTCGATAAAATTTAAACGGTATACACAGTCTTATGTACCCTGTTATTCATCGAAATTTCATTAATCTAGGCTTTAC
Organism: Rhysida immarginata; assembly: GCA_023313115.1. NCBI lineage: Eukaryota > Metazoa > Arthropoda > Chilopoda > Scolopendromorpha > Scolopendridae > Rhysida > Rhysida immarginata. Next base: position 14,127 of record JAHWFO010028287.1, on the reverse strand, counting down.
AGAACCTGAGTTATTAACTTGTTGATCTTGGTGGCATGATTTTTATTTCTGTTCATATCTCAGTTATCGTTCAAATTCGGACCCATGTTCATATGAACTTTTTTGTTTAGAATCACCCATACTGGATGGTTCATGCAGGAAGTGACATCAGATTTTTAACAACACGACACGTTTAACACGACTAGCACGGAGTTTTTGAATGTAGCTTGTGATTACTTGCACGTTTATGATTTGTATTGTTTTAGAGCTAACAATGTCCATTAACAATGTTTTCCCACCATTACGGATTTCATGAGAGAGATGAGGAATGCCACAATGAGCATGCGCGCCAATGAGGTGCTACAGAAATAACATGAACACGGACGTAAAAAGCCCATGCTCCGTGCTAGGCGTTTTCCAATACGAGACACGGTTCGTGCAGGAAGTGACATCAGATTTTAGCAACACGACTAACACGGAGTTTTTGAATGTAGCTTGGGATTCCGATCCAAGATGGCGACCTCGCCAGTTTGATCAAAATTAGTTCCTAAGATAAATAATTTTAGAACGCGCTTTGCCAGTGTCTTATCCGAACAAGTATAGCTGTTTCTGATTCTTATTATAATTCTATCCGGAGAAGGTTTATTTTGTGCCTATTTAAAGTTAAACTGTTTAATAAAAAATAAAGAAAGTGCAATTTTCTCGCTTCCTCTCTATAATCGAACTGCGCCGCTTCCCGCTTTACTGTCTCGGTGAGCGGGATGGGGGACCCCCCTCCCCCCAGCACGCGTCCCCAACGCTCTTCTTCTGAGGGGAAAATGGAGGTGGAAATGGATGTGGAGCTCGATGTGGAGGGATGGAGAAGTGTTTGCCTCTCGCCTCCAGAGAAGAGGCGTCGAAACCTGACGAATAACTCTCAAGACTCCAATGGGAGCCCTCATAATGACCCAGCCACAAGGGCGCATTCTAAAGACGGAAAAAGTGACAATAAAAGTGATAAAAAGCGCAAAAACAAATCTAAAGGTAATAAATCTGATGGAAAAACCAGGAGATAAGACAAGTCAACATGCTGCGTCTTCGCAGGCTACTTCCTCTAGCTCTGGCGAAAATAAACAAAATAAACAAATGTCTTCAACTTCAAATGCTACCTCCAAAACCTCTTCTAGCTCTGTAAGTTCTATTTCTGACCAGCTGAATGCTGCTGCTCGACCTTGGCTACTGATTTCTGTCCATCGAACGACCAGTAGCAATGTCTCAGGCTCCCCAAATATCAATGTCAATCCTACGGTCCCGGGGGAGGACCACTCCCCAGGTCTCCTCAGATCTATGTTGCTGTCTCTTACCGGAAAAACCCCCAATGTCTCCAAGTTAAATTCGGGGAAACTCCTCGTTAAATGTTACAACAAATCGCACGCCGCTGCGTGTGTTAAATTTTCTGACATTGGTGTTTATTCTCTTGGTTTCGAATTTCCCAAATTCCTGACCTCATCAGTCGGATACATCTATGGCATCAGACAATCGGTCACTTTGGAAGAACTCCAAGAGTTTTCTGATCAGGGAGTTCACATCACGGACCTCAGGAACCCCCCCCCCCCCGTATGCTAGTGTCCGCTTCGGAAAATTGTTATTGTTTTTCAACGTCCCGACTCCCCCTATGGAACTAAAGTTTGAACACGAGATATTCCCTGTGACCTGCCCACCTCCTAAGCCAATGCAATGTGGCCAGTGTCACAAGCTCGGCCACTCAAAAACGAGATGCAAGAATGATCCTATTTGCTCAAAATGCCTTTCGCCCAAACACATCCTTGGAGACTGGTCACAGCTCTCCCTACAATGTGTGTAGTGGCCTTACAGTATAAGAGATGGTCAATAGAATTACCAACTAGTTTCGCCATTTATTCCCGGCTTTGTCAAGGTGGGAATAAATGGCGAAACTAGTTGGTAATAAATGGCGAAACTACTTGGTAATAAATGGCGAAACTTGTTGGTAATAAATGACCTTGACAAAGCCGGGAATAAATGGCGAAACTAGTTGGTAATTCTATTGTCCATCTCTTATAATGTAAGGCCACTACACACATTGTAAATAAGCACAGTATTATGATTCCTTCTGTATCCGACAGCTCTCCCTGTTTACTGCTGAGTTGCAAACCCGCGAATGCATTATCCCGGAAGCCCCAGAAGTCCCGGAAGCTGCAAATAAATTAACTCTACTAGGCAACCACACTGCTGACTAATTAATCAATAATAGCTTGAAATTTTTCATTAGAACCTTTATGGAGGCAAATAAGCAGGGAGACTCTCCCCAAATGGAGGAGTTCTTTAGCCTAATGAGATCCAGGATGGACTATTCCCCTTCGTGGCTTACGAATGTTTCTACATGGTGGCAAGGAGCCCTCTCCTCCCACTCCTCTGATGGCCTCGGCCAATTATAAAAGATCTATTTTTGTTACGCATTGGAATGTCAGGGGACTCATGTCCAACTGGGAAGATGTGACCCTCCTCCAAAAGCGAACTGACATTCTTACCTTGTGCGAGACTTTTCTTAATCCAGAAATGAAGATCAACTTCAATAATTTCCATACATATGTTAATAGTCGAGTCAAATACGGTGGTGGCAATTTAGTTGCCATTAATTCTAAGCCACGAAGGGGAATAGGCCATCCTGGATCTCATTAGGCTAAAGAACTCCTCTATTTGGGGAATTCCGCATCACACTTAGACGGTGTAGCTGTTATCGACTCTGTTATGTATTTCTGTGACATTTGGTTTCATCTATATTGCGTATACGTCCCTTGTTATTTATCAAGAGAAAAGTGGGCGTCTCTTATCAATGCCTTCACCCCCCCATTTATTGCTATTGGGGACTTAAACGCTAAAAGTTCGACCTGGGGATGTGCCTCTTACAACCTTAATGGCAAATATTTGGGAGAACTTCAACATCTTTACAATCTCTCCATCCTGTACTCATCGGAGCACACATTCCTGCCCTCCAGACCGGAGTGGCCTTCAGCAAATTTAGATTTAGCTATTGTCCATTCCACACTTATTTTACCACGTCACCTGGATCATATGGCAGTAATCATCAGCCAGTCCGTCTCTGTATTTCCATGAGTATTAAAGCGTGTTAACCGAGTTAGGACAAGGGGAATTTGTTTCTTTCCCCACAATCATTTATACTGACTCAACGTCTGCCATAGCATGTCTGGGAGCATTAGAATCGAAGAGTAGGACAAGACACATCTTGAGATTGCATAATTTCATCGCGCGAGAAATTAATCTTCAGAATGTGATTCTTAACTACTGTTCTTCTTCCGACATGCCGGCAGACGCACTAACTAAACTTTACCTGCCCCTGCTTTATGCAGATTCCTGGATTTGTTTTCCTTATCTGAGCAGGATAAGTAATTATTAAGTAGCGGAAGAATGAAGCTATTTATTGTTTATTCTTCATAATTTCCGCATTTTTTGAGGTAGAAAGTTGAAATTCGGATGGTAGCTTACTACGGGCATGGGCACCTTCACTATTTAGTTTGGTTTTGATTGGCCCACTGGGGGCGAAGTTTCGGGGGCGGAAATTAGAGGAGACCAAAAGGTCTATGCGTATTTATGCATATAAAGGAGTGAAATTCGGTATGCAGATTCCTCTAAGCAAGATCAACATTATTGTAAAGTTTGGGCCAAATGGTCCCAATAGGGTCGGAGTTGTGGGGGTGGCATTCACTTGGTCTTTAGAACTATGGCAGCATCTGGCGTGTGATGTATCATTCGATCGGAAATGATGAGAAACGAAAGAAGATAGAGCTCTTTTTCATCTTCTAAATAATACGTTCGAGAAAATCAATTTTTCGTTTAAAAAAATGGGGCGGGGGCGAATAAAAAAGTGCAGATAAAAGGGTAAAAATAGATGACCTCAGCGCTTCCGCTACTTTCCTATACCTTTCTCGGGAGGATTAATTTCTTGTTTATATTAAATTGCTTAACTCGTTGGTTTTCTGGCCTACAATATTTTTTGTGATATTTTAAAATCACAAAAAGATATTTTTTGGGCTTGTTCTTACCTTATGTGAAGGCAGTAACCACATTGTTTTTTTACTACATGATAAGTTTTTTTTTACATTTATTTAACGTATTGTACGTGTAATATACATTTTAATTATGGTATACCAAAATGCAAAATATTCTTTTTTTTTGTCTTCTTTTGCTAAAAACGCAAAACATTCTGTGTGGCACACAAAAATGAAAGGAAATAATAAAGGCATAAATGTTTTTTTGTTTATTGTAACTTAGACATTTTTTTTGAATCTGTATATGTAACGTCAGTACCTAAACTTCTATCTATACAAATGACCGTCATTTTTTTGTGTTCAAGAAAATTACAGGGGGCTTTGTTCGGGAAAACTCGGATTTTTTTATGTAAAAATAGATATAATCTTATTTGTAATTAATTATTCTATTTTTTCTATTCTTTAAGTTTTTTAACTGTTTTGCAGACAGTTATTGTTGAGTATATATTGTTTTAATAAATGATAATTAAAAAATCTCCATGTGATTATCACTGTCTGCAGCTAATTGTCCCTCGCGAAAAATTTTCGTGATCACGAGGATGTGTGTCCCACTATTGTTGATGTTCTTTCCGTGGTTACTGTTTTTTGTTTATTTCAGACAGACCACTTCCAGCCTCTGGCTTGATCAGTCGTCCCTCCTTCTGGTAAACTTTTGTGCAGTGCGTTTGCCCCCCCTGGTGTCTCCTGGGGGAGGTCTTCTTCCTTACCTGGTGTCGCATGGTGATGATGATCGCCGACGGTCCGTTTACCGCCGGCGCATTCATGAAGGGGTTGTATGCCCGTACAGGCTTACCCCCTGTTCTTCCGTCGGGTTTTCCCGCTGTTTCGGTTCTGCAAAAGCTTTCCCCCACTGAGTGGAGGATGCTTTGCAGGAACCGAAATGTTGCTGAGCGGATAGTAGAATCTGACCACGTCAAAGTTGGCCAGACTACTATCCACTTGTTTCATGCCGACCCCGGTCATCTCACCGTCCATGTCCGGGGTGCCTCGCCGCTGATGGCAGAATCCTACCTGAAGGACTACATGTCTGACTACGGGGAGGTGCTACGAGTGTTCTACCCAGAGCACTCCGACTCCCCCCTGCAGAAAAATGGAGACATTTTGTTGGACATGCGCCTTCAGAAAGACATTCCTGACTCCCTTGTGTTGCACGGAGAGCGTGTCTTCGTGTTCTACAAGGGCCAGAGGCAGTGCTGCTGGTACTGCAAGAAGTCCTCCCACGTCCGGAAGGACTGTCCTCTCCTGAAGAAGTGCGACTTCTGTAAGAAAATCGTGGGCAAATACCATCAGTGCCCGGAGAGGACAGGTGCACCACCAGCAGCCCCAACGCCACCGCCTCGAGGGATGTCGTCCCAGCAGCCAGCACTGATGACTTCATCAGCCAAGTCAACTGAGCCTAGCAGAGTGACTATGCGTCGTCCTACTCCGAGGATTTCGAAGGCGGCCCCGCCATCGTCGGCTCCTACTTCACCAAGGAAAGCGAAGGCGGCCCCACCGTTTTCACCTCCTCTTTCACCGAGGTTATCGAAGGCGGCCCCACCATCGTCGGCTCCTTCTTCACCAAAGAAACCGAAGACGGCTCCACCATCATCGCCTCTTCCTACGACTCCTGGGAAGGAGATGCCGCCTCCCACTCCTCGGCCTCGTGTGGTTCAAGAGACTGTTTCTCGTCCACCTTCGCCTGTTGTTTCCCCGATGGCGGAGGTCTGCCACTCTGCAGAAGTCATCTTAGACGATTCGTTGTGTTCCGAGTCGGTGTTTGTTGCGGAGGAATTTCCATCTCTTCCTCCACCTGCGCTTTCATCGGCATCGCAGCCTTTGCGAATCGTCTGTGCGCCTACGCCTGGAAAAATTTCTTCCTCTGCTGGGACCTCAAAGCCATCAGTGCCAGCTCAGCGGGATCTTCTTGCGACGCCTAAGAGCCCTCGCAAGAAAAAGGCCCGACGTCATCGTAGCAAGAGGGACGGGATTCCTGTGTCCTCTTCATCTGAAAGAGACAGCTGCGTAGACCATCATCATCGCAGCCCCTCTTCCTCTTCGGGACGTGCTCGTTCCCCTAGACGGAAGACTTCTGAGCCTCCTCCCTCGTCGGTGAAGCTCAAGTCTCCTTCAGATACAGGTCAGCCCCCGTCAGCTTAAATTCGCAGTGAAGGTCTTTTCCCTAAACGTTCGTTCCCTTGGTTCGTCCTTCAAGCAATCGGTTTTGTCATCATTCGTCGCCCTGTACAGGCCAGATATTCTCCTTCTTCAAGAGGTGAAGCTTGCTGCTTCGCAACAGCTTGCTAACCTCCCTGGCCTTCGCAGTCAACATCCATCTGCGCAGTTCTTCATCAACTCATCTTCGCCACATGGGCTGGGGGTTGCCTCCATCATCTTCAACCCCTCCATTGTGGTGTCGAACTGCGTCTTTGACTGTGAGTGCAGGGTAATTTCTTTGGACCTCCTGCTATCTGGTCTCAAATTCCGATTGCTTAATGTGTACGCCCCGTGTTTATCAGCAGAGAAACGGACATTCTTTGAAGACCTGGACTTTTACCTGTGCTCGTCCTTGCCTGCGGTGGTTGCTGGGGACTTCAATTGCCATCCGGATGAGAACAACATCTTTTCGTCTGGATGTGTCTACCAGTTGTGCCAGCGGAATGCACTTTTCGATCTGTGGGCGTCTTCTTCCAATTCCAACCAAAGTGGGTCTACCTTTCACCAAGGGCCCTCTGTGTCTTCAAGGTTGGACCTTTTTCTAGTAGACGCCACTTTCGCTGGTGCTCCTGGTTCCATGGAGGTCATTCCATGCTCCTTTTCTGACCACAGTGCCATCAAGTGGACTTGGAACCCTCCATTCCCTTCCTCCTCTGCAGGCTCTGCTTTGAACAATTGGTTTCTGAACGTTTCTCTGCTTGACAACGATAAATACAAGGGAATGTTCCTTCGGTTTGTGGAAAGACATCTTCACAACCTGCCTCCGTCACTAGCTTCGTGGCTATCCTTTAAATCAAAGCTCCGTCGTTTTTTCAGAAAGATTGGGTTGGACGCCGCTAGACGCAATCGGCGCCATCTCCTCATCCTGCAAGAAATTCTGCGCCTCCTCCGCTGTTCCATCCCGAAGGGGGCATATGCTGATGACATCCGCCAGGTGAAGAGCGAGATCAACGCTCTAATGATCCGCAGGGCCGCCGGCGCAGCTCTCAGGGCCAAACTGTCCTGGGCGTCTGACGTCCGAAATATGTCGTCAGCTGCGTTCGCAGAGGAGAGGCGTCGCGCCAATAAGAAGAGGTGTCATCGTTTGGTGGTGGGGAATGAGAGAGTGGAAACAGACTCTGACATCTTGTCTGCTTTCCACTCTCATTTTTCATCATTTTTTGGCCACCCAGTCTTTCCATCCGACGCCACGACGAAGTGGATCGAGGCACTTAGACCTTTCACTGCTGACGCTGACCTGTCAATTACCCGCCCCTTTTCCGAAGATGAAGTCAAGAAGTTTCTGTCGATGGATGGCCGTCATCAGCCCTGGATTAGACGGCATCCCGTACTCTTTCTTCAATGCGACTTGGAAACTTCTTGGGCCTTTCCTGGTGCAAGTGTTCAATTCGATCCTCAAGGACCCTTCCTCCATTACGTCGGACTTTACCGCGGGGAGAATCATCTTGCTCCCCAAGGTACCGGATCCTGAACTTGTCACCCAGTGGAGGCCTATTACTCTACTCAACATAGACTATAAGGTCTTCACTGGTGTGCTCCAACAACGGCTCAAATGCTTCGCCGACGAGTTCTTCGATCCGGGACAATCCTGCTCCATTCCATCTCGCAGGATGTCCGACAACCTCATTACCATCAAGTGTGTTATGGAGGAAGCGTGTGTGCGCCGTCAGACTCTTGCCGTGCTAAATCTTGACCAGGAAAAGGCCTTCGACAAGGTGAATCACGTGTTTCTTTTCCGAGTGTTTCACCATCTTCATCTTCGGAAATTTGCTACGATTATCTCAGCATTGTATGCTTCTGCCACATCAAGCGTGACGATTAATGGCTCCAATTCGCCTTTCTTCGAACTGTCCAAAGGCGTCAGACAGGGGTGTCCCATCTCTCCCCTGTTATATATATTCTATTTGGAGCCACTTTTACAATATCTTAATCGCCACCCAGATGTCCGGGGGTATGATTTGCCAGCCGCTTCCATCAACATCCGTACGCTGGCTTATGCGGACGATGTAGTGCTATTTGCATCAGATCCGTATTCCCTGGGCATCTATAAAGAATCCTTCGATCTCTTTAGCACTTCGACGGGAAGTTCCATCAATCTCGTCAAGTCTAAAGGCATTGCTATTGGGAAGTGGACAGTGGACTATCTTCGATCCTTCCCAATAACATGGTGTGAGCAAATTACAGTGCTGGGATATGTTTTCTCCTTTTCCCCTAATATGGACTCTCGTCACTGGCAGCTGGTAATTGATAAATGCATCCCTCGCCTTGGCAAGAACTTTCGTTTCACCACCTCGATGTTTGCCAAGGCGAGTTCGTCCAGTCGCACGTCCTACCGATCTTGACGTCTAAATGCCTGTTTGCTTTGCCTTCTCCATCTCATTTAAAGAAGGTGCGTAGTGCGATAGTTGACTGTGTGTGGGGTTATTCAGCAGCCCGTCATCCCATCCGTTCGGAGCTGCTGTTTATCCCCTTCGATGGGGGGGGATTGGGCTTACCAAACATTCGACGATACCTCATCGCGGCCAGAATGGCCGTCTTGATTCGTGCCTTCCTCCTTCCTCCCCCCATCTGGGCCAACTTCTTCTTTCTGCATCTGCGCTTCTTCTTGAAAGTGAACAGGCTACCTTTTCCGTCCACGCTGCCAGTGACGATCATTTCACGTTCGACAGCTTGACCCGCAGGACTGGGGAAACCTTCGTCTATCTTGGTTCTTCCAGCAGTCTGACCAGGGTGCGACTTCTGACATCGTACGGTGGCACCCTGAATATCCATGGTCAGCCATCTTGAAGTCCGTCAAGTCTCTCGCCTTTGAGAAGGCGGTCTTCAACTTTCAATGGCGCTTGCTGCACCATGGGTTCTACTCTCTCCAATGTCTACATCGATGGGGGAGTGGTCAGATCTGCTGGTTGCCAGTTTTGCGGGTTGCTTGAGACAGTTCCTCATGTTTTCTACGAGTGCCCGTTTGCTCAGTCCATTTGGGATCGCCTCTCTCGTCACTATCTTCTGACTGACTTTACCTACCAGTCAGTGCGATTTCTGATGGACTGTTCCACCGGTTCTGCGTACAAGCTGGACCTAGCCACTTCCATCGCCTTTATGAACAGAGAGCTTTGGCTGGTCCATCAGCAGCGATCTGCTGGCGTTCATCAGCCAGCCTCAGCCATCTGGAGGAAGGGCGCCATCCATCTCAGGTCATTCCTTCATCTTGAATGGCATCGGCTTGGCCCAGCTACATTCCGGAGACGCTATTCATCATCTCAGCGTCTCTGTAAGGTCATCGAAGGGGATACGAATACCATCTCGTACCTCTTCACCTTTCCCCTCGACATCGATGACCCACCGGTGGGCGGACGGGCCTCTTTTTGAGGCGTTTGAATAGGAGGTGCAGCCCTTGAGGGCGGCCCGTACTCCTACAGCATGCGCGCCTGGGCACCCTGCCTGCTTTAAGAACTAAGGGTGCTCCTCTGGAGCCATAACATCGGCTCCAGTTCCAACAGCGTCCCTCCTTCTGGTCCTCCACTCCTTCCTAGCCTGCAGCATGGTGTTCAACTTCCATTTACCATTTTCATTCTAATGCTCTGCAAATTACTCCTACCCTGCCGTTCGATGTTTAGTTTCTTATTGAATTTCTCACTTTCTCGCGGCAGCCATGATTCTTTACCGAGCAGCATTGTTTTGCAGGTTTACCCATAAGGTAATAATGAAATTTCTTTTAATGCTATTTCAACAATAACGCGCATAAGGAACGCCATGCTGCACATTTTTCAATCTTATCTATCTATATATATAAACAAGGATGTTTGTGGGTCTGTGCGTCTGTGGGTGGGTCTGTGGGTGGGTCTGTGGGTCTGTGTGTACGTTTTTTATACAAATCTACAGTTTTATTCCGATCTTGATGAAATTTCGCATACATGACCTTCAAAGCATGAGGAAGGTCACTGTCTACTTCAGATTTCGAAAAAATAATAATTATTGATAAAAAATCGATATTCATGGTTATGGCAGGGCATATTAATGAGAAATATCGCATGACCAACAATGCAAGACAAAGTTTTTGCAACAATGGTATCAACACGCAATTCACAAACACTCTGCACGGACCAACAATATATATCTCATGACCAACAATGCAAATAAAAGTTTGTGCAACAATAGGTATCAACAATGGTTTCAACACGCAATTCACCAATAACAATGAGCTCAAAATGATGATGCAATGATAAAGCATTTCTTTCCAAGAATTATAACAATGAACATAAAATGATGATGCAATATGGATAAGTTTCAATTTGTAACAATGCATAGAATTCCTGTTATTCAGGTTTTTCTTAGAAAAGAGAGTTCTTAGTACTTAATAATTTCTTGAAAATCTTTAAAAATGATCAGTAGCTGGAGATAATGAAGAGTTAGCAGACTATTGAGAAAGAGTGGAAAGACGACAGAGAAAGCAAACCTTTAGCTCCGTGCTGTATTGAGCAAATGGGAAGCAAGTAAATAGAAGAATTGGCGACCGCTAGACTACCCAAAGTGATGAAAGGCCAAATTTTGCTTCAACACAACGAGAGAAGAGTGGAAATTGCAACAACATCAAGTGTACATCTGAAGTAAGATTACCTGAGTAAGAAATTATTGGAGCTGTCCATCCATTGTGAGCCTTTAAAAAGATTTTTTTCGAATTTTCATTAAGAATTTTTACTGTATTAATTCTAAGCATTTTCATGTGTTTATTTTTAAGATATTGCAAAATTTAATTTAATTTTTTGAGATTGTTCTGTTTACATCCAAGTGTAATTATCCCGGGCAACGCCGGGTACCTTTGCTAGTTCTCCATAAATGGTTAATTATTATTTCGCAGTCTTTCTTTAGACATTAAATGGGAATTTTGAAATTATTTTTCCTTATTCTTTATAAGGAATTGGTCTGTCTCAATTTTTTTATATTTAATCTCAATTCGCTCAATGTAGCGATTAATATTTCTCGTTACAGTGTTTTGCTGTATTTAACGTACATTTAAGTATTTCTTTATTTTATTCCGAGAAATATTCTTTCTTTTGTAATTGAGCTCGCAATGCCAGTTCGTCAATTTATGATTTAATTGTATAGAACATTCTTTTTTACAGAATTTTTGTATTTTGTAAATAAATATCGTAATTTTTAAACCAAAATAAAAGTTTTTTAACGAGCCATGTTTACTCTCAAGTTTTGGGGTTCTTTCTTTTAAAGTACCACCCTTTAAATTCTATTTATTTTAGCACTACTAGTCACCTTCGGAGCCGTTTTTAACGCAATATTTACCATATCATATCAAATTACAGTCTAATCTTAAAGCTATAATGCTTACATCTATCGGTTCCCGATTCAAGCCAGGTACGGAGCGGCCGCGCGTCACGTGACCACGGAACCCCCCCCCCCCGATACCTGTAAGATTATCCGGAAAGCTGTCGTCCCTCTGGTCGTCGCTTACTGCTGACCGGGCTTCTGTTACGTTATCCACGTACTCGTAAAAGGTTCTAGACGGGAATCGTGAAGTACGCTGCCGTGTGCGTGAGCTCTCTCTCTCTCTCTCTCTCTCTCCGGTCGGCTGCTTGCCGTCGTCGTTTGTCTTGGGTTCGATGCTCCGGTGCGGGGCATCAGTGAGTCATTATGGCTCTCAGCGACTTTCTCCGTCGCTCGGTGAAACGAACCTCTCGTCGGGGAGTACGAGAAAGTTCTCCTAGGACTTCCTTTCCTCTTCATGCGTTCTCGGGGCGCTGAGTTTTGTCTCCGTCGACGTTCCACTCTTCCAACGACCGCATTCCTCTTGCTTTCAACCGCAATCGAACCCGAAACTGTTCTAACCTTTTTTTCTCGTACCGACGTCCCGCGTTTCCTCCTTCGATTTTTATTATTGCTCATTGGCCGATATCTTTCGCTCTCGACCAATGGACAATTGGTGGATCCACGGACTCCGGCGGGGGAGGTCGATCGCCGAGCATCGTGTTGCTCGCTCCCGATCGTTTCTGAAATCGCCGACATAAGCGTTGCTGTATGTCCTATCTATATTGACATTCGGGAACTTTTTAACTACCCCTCGTGTAATATTTCCCAACGCGTTTCGCCTGTCGGCATTTTCAGGGGAATGTATTGAATTAAATTTGAAATAAATAAAATATTATTGCAATTATGTTTTCACGATTACGTTATTTAATAGCTACTAAAACCTATGTGTATTGCAGAACCTGTATCTAGAGAACCATGTTTCAGGAATTGAAGTACGGGCATGCCTATACGAAAACCGCCTGCAAATAACAAAGTTCGTCACAGTGGTGTCTGAAAAGTTGTGACTGGATATGTGAATCACGGAACCTGATGAAGCAATGGATCTAGCATGTCTTAAGACATTTTTGATGCCTGTATCATGGCATGGAGCTTCTACTGTTGGTATGCAACTGATACCCTGATATTCATATGGAACTGACTACGTGTAGATTGTTGCCGACAAAGTCCATCTTGTAATGCTGCACTTTCGTCCTCTCATGAATGACAATGCTACTGTTCATCGCGCACCATTGGTTCAGCAATGGCTTAGCGCGCACAGAAATGATTTTCGTTGTTTATCCTGGTTGCCCCAGAGTCCAGATCTCAACCCCATAGAGAATGTTTGGGGAAAATAAAACAATATATCCGACATCAAGATAGAGTTCAACAAATAGAGTTCAAAGGGAATATCTGAGAAAATCTTGGCCTTCCATTGACTAACAAGTGCTTGTGCACGTTATAGATACTAAGGGCAGTCAAAAAGTACCCGAAATTCCTCAACAGACGGCGAACGAGCGATAAGATAGCGATCCCATTTTTTGTGGAAGGGAGAACAGCATGTCTGCTCGCAGACGCATTAAGGCTTGATAGGATTCAGTATGCAGTTTCGTTACTGTTTCGTTTAAAGTAGGCATGAGTGTTGGGCGTTCGTCGCAATGTCGCAATTCTAACAGCGTGCGAACATCAAGTTCATGTGGAAATTGGGAAAATTTGCTCCAGAGAAGCTGCTGGCGGTTCAGAGGAAGGGGCGCGACAAGTGGTAAGGATAATAGTTTCTGCATCACGAAATTCCTCGCTAACAAAAACATTCCTCGCTAACAAAAACATTCCTCTCATCCCTCAGCCATCGTATTTTCTGGATCTCGCTCCTAGTGACTTTTGGTTGTTCCTGATTCTGAAAATTGGCCTCAAGGGGACACATTACACAACCATGGAGTACATTAAGTTGAATGCGACAGCCGAGCTCTGGAATATTCCACAAGAAGCCTTCCATCGATGCTTCCAAGAATGGCAGATTCGATGGAGCAAGTGCGTGTGCTTGCAAGGGTGGTATTTTGTAGGAGATTAGGATGTTGCCATATGTCCTACCATTAGAGTCCTATACCGTCACTCCGGAAACTTCTTGACTGTCCCTCGTACTATGGCGGCCACCATACAGCTGTAATTTGGGCCAAAAGGGGTTCAATGAAATATTAACAGATGTTTCTAATTAATTGTCTATGTATTTAAAATGTTTCTTTGGCCCTACAGGGCAATAAAGAATGTTTCCTTGGCCCTACAGGGCCATCCATTGTCTATTCTCGTAAAATACGAAGAAGCAATGTAAATGGTGAAGCTTTGAGCCTTCTATCAGTTATATAATATGACCTTTAATGGTATTTTTTGGAATAATGCCAAATTAATTATTTTAAAATTCATATTTTTAATCGTTAAATTTTGTAATTGTCATAACAAGTAGCTCATAAATGGTCATTACGGTTTTGTTAAATAAACATGCAGGAAATCCATAGAAAGCAGAACTTTATTCCTTACATGAAATTTGATATAAAATATATATCGGTATAAAATACTCAAGCAATTTTTTTTT
>JAHWFO010028283.1:0-13616 GCA_023313115.1 Rhysida immarginata | reverse complement strand
TGAAAATATTTAAAACAATTAAAATAATTAACATACTCAATACAGTATTTTAATGCAATATTGTAACATTGTTTAATTCTTGATGGATGGTTTTGTTATCATGGAAAATAAGATTTGTGAAAAAAAATCTAACAATGATAGTACGTATTTTCATTTTACAAAATGCAAATACCATCGTTTAAATTAACATAATATAATACTTCAATTTACTCTTTCTTATTCATTCCGTTTGCAAACAAATTCTTTTCTTTATTAATAAATACGTAAACAAAAAGTGGACTATTTTTGTTGTAATTTTTTGTTCTTCATCCATTTGGTAGGTACTTTTTAAATGACACATTAGTTCAACTGTTTAAGTTGATTCAAGCAGATGAACCTTCATCTGTAAAGAAAAATTTGACTTGAAAAAGTGTTTTTTCTTTCGAAATGGCTCATCTTAATGAACAAGAAAGAATATCATTACTGATGATGGTAGGCTGGGGTGATAAGAAAAGGTCATACTCGGAAGCAAGAGATATTTTCAATGATACTTTTCGAATTGGAATACATCCTATCTCCAAATCGACTGTGGAGAGAACGGTTAGAAGATTTGAAGCTACAGGCTCTGTGAAAGATCGAGCTAAATTAGGAAGACCAAAGTCAGCAACAAACGAAAAAGAAGCGTTGAATGTTTTATTATCATTTACGGAAAATCCTCACAGTAGTCTTCGTAGAACTGTCCAAGCTCAAGAAATTGGTACATCTACAGTCCGCAGGATTTTGAAAAGTAATAAATTGCATCCTTACAAAATGACACTTGTTCATGAGATAAATGAAGATGATCCCGACCGACGTTTAGAATTTTGTGAGGTTATAATGCTTAGAATAGATCAAGATCCAGACTTTATTTACAACATTGTATTCTCAGATGAAGCAACATTTCAATTGAATGGTACTTGTAATCGGCATAATTGCAGGTATTGGGCAGACGAGAATCCTCATTGGATGCGAGAGAGCAAAACCAAATATCCACAGAAATTAAACGATTGGGCTGGAATAATAAATAATCATTTGATTGGGCCATTCTTTATCGATGGTAACTTTACTGCTCAAAGGTATGAAAACATGCTTCAAAATGAAATAATTCCAGCAATAAGGGAGATTGCTGGCGATAACTTGGTGTACGTTTGGTTTCAGCAAGATGGTGCTGCACCTCATTACGGACGGTATGTTCGTAATTATTTAGATGAACATTTTCCTGATCGTTGGATTGGACGAAGAGGTCCGATCGAATGGCCTGTCAGGTCACCAGATTAACTCCACTTGATTTTTTCTTGTGGGGTTATTTAAAAAATCGGGTTTACGAAACGAAACCACAAAATGTAGATGAATTGCGTCAGAGTAATTGATGCAGCTGCCCAAATACCTGCAGAATACTTAAACAATTCCATCGAATCTGTTTACCATCGATTATCTTATTGCCAGGAAGTAAGCGTTGCACAATTTGAGCATTTACTACAATAAAGTTAATTGCGCCAATCGTGAAAGGCAAGGGGACTCACCAAAAACAAGCACCCCAACGGGAACAAAAACTACCACGTCGTTGTTCCTGGGTTATGCTAAACGAAGTTTTTTTTACTAATGTGAGATACAAAGTCAACGAAAGACGTAAACTTCATATTAGCTGTAGAAATACTTTCACTTGCGAGAAAGAATTGTTTTTGCAATTAGAGCGCCATCAATCGGTCGACTATGATACTGTATCATTAGATGGCCTTTTCAAAAATTCTAATTTTGTGTTCCGAAGCGTATGTCCAGAGAAATTTGACCGTTTGCTGACTTGTGATCTGTATTTGTTTTTCTGCGATTACAGCGCCATCTAACCCGATTCAAAAAAAATTTTCAGCTAAAACTTGTTCACTTTTTCACGTAGAATCCGAATCTGCAATAAAAAAATGGGGGTTTCCATTTAAGATTTCCAAGTTGCCCCCCGCTCCACCCCCGGGGGTGGGGTTGGAGGGTCGTGTTTTTTGTCATTCGATAGATTTTTGAAAAATATTGAACACTTGTTTTTCAGTTTTTCGATCCGATGTTAATTTCGCGAAATATTCGACCGTCCCGCTTCTTTTGGCACACCCTGTATATAGAAGAACACTAGCAGAGGATTACGCTTTTAGGTAAACAGAACAATCTCAAAAAGCTAAATTAAACCTCCAAATTGGTTAAATAATAACTCAATCACTACAATATAGAGCGAAGGGACGGTGATATACCGGGACTGGATTTACCGAAAAAAATTTTTTTTAATAGCTCACAATGGATAGACCTCTCCAAGTATGCCTTCTAGTCCAAATAATAATGACCTCTCATCACGTAATCTTACTTTAGATGTACACTTGATGTTGTTGCAATTTCCTTTCTTCTTTCGATGTCTAGAAGCAAAAATTGGCCATTCATCACTTTGTGTAGTCTAGCGGTCGCCGATTCTTCTATTTACTTACTTACCATTTCCTCAATACAGCACGGAGCTAAAGGAGTGCTTCCTCTATCGTCTTTCACTCTTTTTCAATAGTCTGCTAACTCATTATCTCCAGTTACTGATCATTTTTAAAGATTTTCAAGAAATTGTTAATTACTAAGAATTCTCTTTTCTAAGAAAAGCCTGAATAACAGGAATTCTATGCATTGAATGCTAAATTGCACAAACTTTGCCTTGCATTGTTGGTCATGACATATTTCTCATTAATATGCCCTGCCATAAGCATGAATATCGATTTTTTATCAATAATTATTATATTTTCGAAATCTGAGGTAGACAGTGACCTTCCTCATGCTTTGAAGGTCATGTATGCGAAATTTTATCAAGATCGGAATAAAACTGTAGATTTGTATAAAAAACAAACAAACAAACAAAAAAACCCACAAACAAACAAACAAACAAACATCCTTCTTTATGTATATAGAAGAAGATACTCGGCTTCTCTTGTTATTTTACTTACTGGTGATGGAATCTTTGTTTCTGAAATGTACATCTGAGTAATTAAAATTTATTATGTGGAATAGTGATTTTGGATTATTTTTGTATAGTTGTATCCACAGTTTTTGGCTTGATTCCTTTGTAAAGTATACATAATGAATAATATTATGTATAAAGTTCGTATTGTTTTTCATTTGCCCTCTTGCACAATAAATTTTCAAAAATTATATTTTTTCCTCTTTTCAGCCCACGTATTCAAATAGATCAATATGTCTCATACATCAAAACGTTTCGTTATATCACCACTATAACTGGAGAAAGTTTCGTGAAATAATTTGCAGTTGTACCTTCATAAATTATTTTTTCCTTTTCGACCGAGTTCCAAAGAATTGTACACTCCTCTATGCGTAATTGCATATTTCTTGAAAACTACTAACCCAAATATAAAGATATTGCGTTTTCTTTCTAATTATACATAAATAACTGTTCAGGCAAAGTTTCAATAAAATTAAAAATTTCAGCGCCACAGGTTTTTGGCGACATTCTTTGATTTGACATGGAATGACTCACCTGTAAACATTCGCATTCCTGCAGTGCATTGGTTTTTGTTCAATAGGTTGCTAACTGATTCATCAACGCCGAGCCAAAACTGCTGAAGCTAATTACATCAAGTATTGACTATAGGTATATTTTGTGACGTAAGCACCCACTATGAAAGGACTTTATGAAATTCATCCCCTAAGGGGGTAAAATAAGGGATGTAATTTTGTAATCTAAATATCTATATATAGAGTGTAACAAAAAGACCGGGTGTCACCTCATTTTAAGCGAGCTCAAAAAAGATCGAATGAGAGGATATCGGAAAAATAAGAAAAAAAAATTATTTTCAAGATTTAAGTAGTTGGGACCCCACCAACGAGAGTCGACGCTTCTCGAGAGCGAGCAGCGAGGGAACCTCGGGATTCGACGGTAAAAGCGTCGTGCAAATCACAGCAAGAAAATCAAGGTATTTTAAAGGGAGGAAGGAAGAAGGCAATTAAGTCGGAGCAACGGCCTGCATGTCGTCGCTGGTTTTATCTTGTACAAAGGGTAGATTATCGCAGAACGATAATCTGCGGCACTTACTCCTTCGAGGGAGTTTTGCGCCATCCCAGTAACTAACGGCTGCTACGAGATGACAGTAGCAGCCGGGTCCGACGGCTTAACGTGCCCTCCGAAGTACGGGGGGTTCATGATGGAAGAGCTGCTGGCGAACGAACAAACTAGTGGCTATCACCAGCTGCAGGACATCCAGCACTGGTCACTCGGCAAATGAGTCAGACTAAAGTCCCCCAACAGCTGTTCCTCAAATAGCCGCCCCACCCAGCAGTATTCCTCAAGACACTGGCTGTCGCCCAGCCAGCAGCTGGCCACCCCTGAAGTTGCTTAACTCCATCGATCAGCGAGCCGACCGACGAGACAACCAGGCCTCGGTCACCCCCGTCGGCGGTTTTAGCGGAGGAGAGGCGTGCCAATAAGAAGAAACGTCATTGCTTGGTGACGAATAACGGGGAAGTGAAGGCTGATTATGACATCCTTTCGGCTTTCCATACTCATTTCAGGAATCCTGTTGATCCATCATCGTCCACGGAGCACTGGATTAAGGCGCTGAAGCTTTTTCTGAGGATGTGTACAAGGTCATCTCTCGTCCCTTCGCCGAAGACGAAGTTAAGCAGTTTCTATCGACTGTGAACCGTCATTCTTCCAACCCAGGTATGGAAGACATTCCATACAACTTCTGTACGGCCGCTTGGAAACTGCTGGGGCCTTTCCTGGTCCGGGTCTTCATCTCCATCTTGACTGACCCCTCCTTTAGAACAAAAGATTTTTCCATTGGGAAGATTGTTCTTCTTCCTAAGGGCCAGGTTTCGGAACTTGTAAACCAGTTGAGACCAAAAACTCTGCTCAGTACAGATTATAAGATATTCACTGGAGTATTTCAACGCCGTCTTAGGCTTTATGCTGAGTAGTTCTGTGATCCAGGGAAATCCTGTGCTATTCTATTGCGCAGGGTGACGGATAGTCTATTGACCATCAAGTGTGTGGTGGAGTAGGCCCGTTCTCGACAGCAAACTCTCTCCATCCTCAGTTTGGACCAGAAAAAGGCCATCGACAAAGTGAATCAACAGTTCCTTTTCCTTACGGTCGATTCGGATCGATTACATTGTCTTTGCATGCCTATACGAAGTCGCCTCGTAGTCGTCGCAGACTTAGACAGGAAAGACATGAATACGAGGAAACGGATGTTAATCGTCGTAGCCATCACTCAGCGAAGCCAAAGGCCAGTAGTACTTTTATTATTCATGATAAGAACTTTCATCAAACAAACCTAATTTCTGAAATCGTGCCTATTTTAAACGCTAATTCTGTTCATTTAAGCATCGCCAGCTGCCACTCACCTTACATCTACAGAATTGGCCGTCATTCGGATTTAAACACGGATGATGTTCCGCTCTTAACTTCGAATGTCTTGTGTCTCAGCAACTCCAATGGAGAAATCCATTCAGCCAAAACGTTACGTAGTTATTTCGAAGAGGAATCTTCATTCACCTTAAATTACGCACTCCCCAGTACCGTCGCCAGCCCGACGATAATTACCCAGCCACATTCTTCGCTCTCTGCTGTTCTTCTACTTACTTAGCCAGTAGCGTCGAGGGGGCCCCCTTCGGCGCGCTGCGCAGGTTGGGAAGCGACGCGTCGTATGATATCTGGATTCTCTAATAATATGAAGGTACATTATTTAGCGTTTGGTTCGTTTGAGTGATCGACTTTGTATTAATCAATGGGTTCAACTTGTTCATTCTAGCTCCCACCTCCGAGACGCCAAACCTATTAAGGTTGCCGTTATGAGCATTAGGGTTACCTACTAACACGACGATTCTTCCCTGTGCCACACGCCTTTGCCCACACCGAGAAACTCGTCAAGCCTTCCTCTTCTTCCTTCGTCCCTGGCCGATACAATATCAAGACTTTGAGATATTCAAATTATTTTAAAGTTTCTCAATTTTATATAAGTAATAATTTTTGAGAGTTGCATAATAATCAAGAATAATTGTATCATCATCTATCTTTACAATTATATATTATTGGTTCTAATATTAAAAAAAATTATTTCCGAATTTTCTTCTTCCTTTCCTTTCTCTGTGTTTATAATTGCGTTTATCAGTCTGCAGATTAAATAATTTTGACACAGGGACAGTGGAATATCTTGAGAAATACACATCGGATCGAAAAGACAAAAAAGCGTGTTTAATATTTTTAAAAGCTAAGCAATGATACCTTTGAGAGCGGGGGCGGGGGAAACATTGAAATATAAAATAGGAACCCATTTTAAATGGTATTTTGAGATTGTACCCAACAGGTGAGAAATTTGTATTCCTGTTGTTTTTTTCAATTGATCCAACTGTTTGGGAGATACAGTTACCGAATGTGTGGAACTTTTATAGCTTGGAACTAATTTTTTCGATGAAGACAAAGAGGTTGGGCTCAGAGACATTCTTATTCCTCGTTTTGATGGCTTTAAAAATCCGAAGTCAAAATTTCTAAAGTCCAAAATATTTTAATACACATAAAAATAGGGGTTCTACTTTAAGATCTCAGGGGGTAGGGGTGGGGGGGTAGAGTTTGGTATCACGGGATAACTTTTTGGAAAATATTAAACACGTGTTTTTCGTTTTATCTATCCGATGTATACTTCACTGTCCCGATCTTTTTGTTACACCCCGTATATGAAACAGACTTGGTTTATGTTCGTTGGTCGTGTAAAAGTTAATGCTTGCACTGAAAAGTCACCTGACTATTTTTTACGTCGACTACGGTGCTTGCCTTAATGATTCACATTTAAAGGGAGATAATTATTAAAAGTTTTTTCTAAAAGGTAAATAAATAAATCTATATAAATAAAAAGCAAAGTGTGTTTTTGTGTGTTTGTGATTCTATCAGTGAATGGACATTACATTTTATTAAAGAAAAATATGTCTTTGCTGTCTATAGATTAGGCAGAACAATTTTCTTATATTCGGAACGACCATCCAGCAGTGTGTGCTCTTACGGTGTGTGCACATTCGGGTTGTAGAGTAATGCAAACTTTTAAACGATACGGCAATTTAAAATACACCCAAAGCCCTTTCTCGTTTTTAAAAATAAATTTTGTGTTATAGAAAGTAATTTTGTTACAATCATTGCTCAGCCGAAACCCCTGAAGCTAATTAGACCACCCTTCTCAAGGGGCAAATTACTACAAAGCCATGAAAAACGTCTTTCTTAATTTCTTACAAAAATGCATAAACCAATTTTCGTGGATTTAATCAAGAATTTCATTAAAAAATGACGGATTTTCATACAAACTTACATCTATTATTTTACCCCCTTACGTGATGAATTTCGTAAAAACCTTTCTTAGTGATTCTCTACATAATAAAATAAAACTACAGAGCAAATATCATATTAATAGCTTCAGCGGTCCGGCTCAGCTATGATGATTCAGTCAATCAGTCAGGACATGCTATTTTATATTTATAGATTTAGAAGTAGCTTATCATTACCGGGTCCGCTAGTTTTCAATGTTTGCAGCTTGTTTTAGCTGTCGCGATATCCCTTTCGTCTTAATTATCAGCATTAGATAGCTACTTACTTAAACGTCTAGCGATTCGATTCTTATAATGTAATTTACCATTAAATATTTGGAGCGTTAGATTCGGTACAGCCAATAGTATTATTTCGGAAATTACCACCAAAAGAACTGTACGGTTGCCATACGCTACAGGCTTTAGGCACGGGTTCTATTCTTACTCCCCATTGACCTATCAATAACAGCAATCAGTGTATTTGCAGCGCTGTAAGTATTCGTATTTATCAACTAACATCCTTATTAGTATACTTTAAAGAATTTTTTGTTCTCTTTTACCCTCTAGTCCCTCCCATTTTCAGAACCACGCCCCCCTTTCGCCCGGAATAGGATATCATTTCTAGGGCGTCCTAACACCTTCCGCAGAGAGTATGCGCAAAATGACGTAAAAATTTGCATGGCTCAGTGTTTAACAGACCGCATGGGTATTTTCAATATTTACATAATTTTCTCAGAAATTAAACAACTCCTTGAAAGAAAAATTAAATCCTCACTTTATTGCATAATTAAGATCGGTAATCTCGAGGTAGTCGACTGCGTCGCACTGTCCCGGTAATATACCTCTTTCGAGATGGAACGATTCAAACGTAATACGAATACGATATCCAAAGACTGTCTAGAAAAGAAAATTTACAGAAGGGTGTCCATGTATCATTGCACACTACATATAATAACGTAAGATTATAATTTTATATCTTGTACATCGAAAATGTTCTTTCCACATGCTTGAAATTTAATTGGAATTTAATCTGTATTTTTTAATTTTATATAATAACTGAATGAATATATTAAAATTATTTTTTCTTCATTTCGCATTTTAATTAATTAATCTTGTTAATAATACAGCTATTTGTTTTTTAAAAAATTAATATTATTTTTTATTACCTCGACTCTCCAGAGACAACGAGAATTGGGATCATAATTTAAAGGGAAATGCGGTGTTTTTATGTGTAAAGTCTCGTTTGTAAAGTTAAATTTAAATATCTCTCCACACTGAATCGCTTCTGGCGAAATCTAAAACAGAAATAAGAGAAAAAGTTTTAGCGAGTAATGTCTAAATTGAGAAATTCTTTTATGTAAAATGTATATTTCATTTTCTTCGATTTAAATATGGAACTTCATAAAATTCGAAGGACCTTGGTTTGAGTCCGGGCCGTGAAAATTTTTCTACTATTTCTCTCTATTTATATATCAATATCGGAGGTAATGGCGCGAAAAAATCCTCCTAACACCATTTTTCAATTATTACTTAATAACATGCTATACTATGTTTACATTAATTTGTTGTCTTACACTGCATTTTTTATAATGATTATAAATTTTTCTGTTCTTGCAGATAATGTTTCTACAAATATATATATCTGAATAAAATAATTAAAGGGAATGTAATGATTTTATATGAAAATGACGTACTTGTATGCTTTGAAGTATGACTAGGGCATGAATACTCAGTAACTCGAACATCCCAAAATAATTTTTCTTTATAAGTTTTCAAAAAATTTTTAATCACGTCGCTTTAGAAATTTAGTAAAAAATAAAAGATTTAGTAATAAATATCTTCTAATATAAAAATCATGTCTTGATTTTTTTCCATAATGTAACGAGACCAGAATTACACATTTCTATAGTTACATAAACTATAAAACAATAAGGAGAAACTAAACTCCAAGCAATCTACATTAAACTCTGTTATTGTGTATCAAGTATTATGTTATTCTCAATTTGCAATTGACTTTATGTAACATAATCTCGGCACGGAAAGTCTATTATCGTTCGATATTCAAATATGAATGTGCTACACGGAATTTTTTTTTACTGTTATTATTTCTGGTTCACCTTAAAGAGTATTTTATTAGTGCCACATGAGATTCATTTGGCGGCTACAAACAAAAGGATCCACAATTAATATGAATAAAAATTTTCTTTGAAAACGCATAATATTAACACGTTATTTACACTAAGAAAGCAATACTTGTTATTTAGACATTCTAATAGATGGTATTTTTTTTTTGCAAAAAAACGAAGAATCCTTATATTTCATGTATTATATTTCCCAATATCATTGTCATTTCAGCACAATTTGTGACCCACAAAATGAATGTTATATGTAAGGACTAGATATTACTTATTTACTATAAGTGACAAGGGAATCCCACATAGCCTATCCGCTTTAACAGTGGAGTCTTTATATGACTATGTGTGTTCAATTTTTTTCGTTTTCGCGATTTATTTTCAAAGAAACAAAATTTCGCACTCTCTTATTTTGCAAGCATCTATAGTAGCTTCAAATGAGTAACATATTTCTATATGGTGAAAATCTGTGACATACATGTTCGAGGGATTCTGTTGTAAGCTGAAACTTTTGCTTATCGGTTGTATGTTTTTTATAGTTTGTATATAATTGTAATAGCAGAACCCGTGCGAAAAGATTTTCGCACAAAATATTCATAACATTTTGATGTGCAAAAATCGAAATCTTATAAACACATTCATGGCATCACGTGTTCTATTAACCTTAAACATGTGGACTAAGTCTTTATATATAAAAATTCAGGCTCAGGGTGCGTCTGTAAATGTTCTAAAAACTTTTGAACCGCTTATCCGATTGAGCTCATATTCGCAACATATGTTCATTAGGTCCAGAGTAAGGTTTACATGTCCCCAAAGTGAGGGGGGAAGGGGTAAAAATCATATATCTTGATTTATGTTTGTTTTTTACTCAAAAGATGGCGCCAGAGTTTATTTATCTTTTTTATGTAGACCTTTCCCTTGAAACAGAAACTGGACTAACTGCGCAGAAGCAGGACAGCAAAAGAACTTCCGTTTTTCTCCGGATGTATTATTGTTTGCCAATGACGTATATTAAAGATATACTCCGAATCCTATTGTTAAGAGCGGCAAAAAGTGAAGCAAATTAAGCCATGACAGTTCTGGGCAGCAGTGAGTCGTGGAGTAATTAGCTGTCTGGCTGCTTTGTTTTTGAAAATTTTGGGCCCGAGGAATAATTAATTCAAAACCATTCCTCAAAGTTGTTCTGCCAAACAGACACGAAAAAGGACCAGGAATCATTTTCCACGAGCATAAATCAAAAATACGCAACTAAAATGAAAATACATAACTGAAAGATGATCGAAACGAAATTTAAATTGAAACCATGATCGAAAAATTGTTTATAAAATATAATAAAATCCTTCAAATACAAAGTAAACGATAACATAAACTTCTCACTCCGTGATCGGCGTGTAAAAGAATTATTAATCAGCTACTATCATGTTTAGCCATGTGTTTTGCATCATCTTCACTCACTTTCGGCCATGACAGTTCTGGGCATGGGACGAAGCCGATGCGATATAATAAAGCCGTGGCACTGATTTTGTGACATCATGCAAACAGATGGATTTTGTGACGTCTTGCAAAAATAATTTTAAGAAAAAAAAAGGATATTTAAAATTTAAAGTAAAATGATTTATTAAAAAAGTACATGACCCATGTTTGGCATTAATGCATTTTATTCTACTGTATTTACTTAATTATCTAAAATATAAAATTCATATTTAAAATACGTCACGAAAACCGATGGGATTTCAACAATGCCAAGTGACGTAGTGCCATGGCTTTGTATAGATCGCGTCGGGTTCGGCATGGAGCTTCCGAATTTGCTTCAAGTTACAACAATTGCTTCGGAGACTATCTTTAATATACGTCATTGGTGTTTGCACATTTCAAGGCAGGAAACGCAAGTTTTTTACTGTCCTGCTTCTGTGCAGTTACTCCAGTTTCGGTTTCAATGGAAAGGTCTATATCAAAATTCAGGGTGCGTCTGTAAATGTCCTTAAAACTTTTGAACCACTTATCCTCTTGAGCTCATACTTGAACCAGATATTCGTTAGGTTCAGGGTAAGATTTACATGTGCCGAGTGTCAGGTTGGCCCAAAAGGTAAAGGGTAAAATAATCTTTTGCTTGATCTGTCTGTCTGACATGAGCGTATGATATGCGCGAACCAACAATGTATGTCAAGTCCTACAATGCAGAGCAAAGTTTTTGCAACAATAGGCGATAGAAATTACTTTGGCTATGGTTATGGATGAAGAAATACAGGATGGGAAACTCCATTGTTTAAAGCGTGATTTTTTTATCTCACTGGCGCTCTCTGGCCATTTGCGTGGGCATTACTCTCTGTCTAGCAGACGGCGTGATTTTTTTTTCTCACTGGCGCTCTCTGGCCATTTGCGTGGGCATTACTCTCTGTCTAGCAGACGACTTTACTTTTCCTTAATGGCCTCGACGGCTCAGGGGTTGCGTGATCGCCTCTGATCAACACCTCCTAGACAGAAGGCCTGATAACGGAAACAGTCACTGACGTTCCCGTTATCAGGCCTTCTGTCTAGGTGGTGTTGCTCTGATGCCCGTAGATGTGGCTTCGATCCCGGCCGAGGACAACGAGGATTTTTTCAGGGGGAAAATCTATATATATAAAGAAGGATGTTTGTGGGTCTGTGCGTCTGTGGGTCTGTGTGTATGTTTTTTATAAAAATCTACAGTTTTATTCCGATCTTGATAAAATTTCGCATACATGACCTTCAAAGCATGAGGAAGGTCACTGTCTACCTCAGATTTCGGAAAAATAATAAATATCGATATAAAATCGATATTCATGGTTATGGCAAGGCATATTAATGAGAAATATCTCATGACCAACAATGCAAGGCAAAGTTTGTACAACAATAGGTATCAACAATGGTATCAACACGCAATTCACAAACGCTCTGCATGGACCAACAATCAATATCTCATGACTAACAATGAAAGGAAAAGTTTGTGCAAGTGTAATTATCCCGGGCAACGCCGGGTACCTCTTCTAGTCTATCTATATATATAAAGAAGGATGTTTGTGGGTCTGTCTGTGGGTCTGTCTGTGGGTCTGTTTTTTATACAAATCTACAGTTTTAGTCCGATCTTGATAAAATTTCGCATACATGACCTTTAAAGCACGAGGAAGGTCACTGTCTACCTCAGATTTCGGAAAAATAATAAATATCGATAAAAAATGGATATTTATGGTTATGGCAAGGCATATTAATGAGAAATATCTCATGACCAACAATGCAAGGCAAAGTTGGTACAACAATAGGTATCAACAATGGTATCAGCACGCAATTCATAAACACACTGCATGAACCAACAATATATATCTCATGACTAACAATGAAAGGAAAAGTTTGTGCAAGTGTAATTATCCCGGGCAACGCCGGGTACCTCTTCTAGTCTTCTATATATATAAAGAAGGATGTTTGTGTGTGGGTGGGTGGGTCTGTTTGTATGTTTTTTATACAAATCTACAGTTTTATTCCGATCTTGATGAAATTTCGCATACTTGACCTTCGAAGCATGAGAAAGGTCACTGTCTACCTCAGATTTCGGAAAAATAATAGATATCGATAAAAAATTGATATTCATGGTTATGGCGAGGCATATTAATGAGAAATATCTCATGACCAACAATGCAAGGCAAAGTTTGTACAACAATAGGTATCAACAGTGGTATCAGCACGCAATTCACAAACACACTGCATGAACCAACAATATATATCTCATGACCAACAATGCAAGGCAAAGTGTGTGCAACAATAGGCCCATTGTGTTCGCATCAACAATGGTATCAACGCGCAATTCACCAATAACAATGAGCACAGAATGATGATGTAATGTTAAAGCAATCTTTCCAAGAATTATAACAATGAACATAAAATGATGATGTAATATGGATAAGTTTCAGTTTGTAACAATGCATAGAATTCCTGTTATTCAGGCTTTTCTTAGAAAAGAGAGTTCTTGGTACTTAACAATTTCTTGATAATCTTTAAAAATGATCAGTAACTGGAGATAATGGAGAGTTAGCAGACTATTGAGAAAGAGTGGAAAGACGACAGAGGAAGCACTCCTTTAGCTCCGTGATGTATTGAGCAAATGGGAAGCAAGTAAATAGAAGAATC
>JAHWFO010028262.1:0-14550 GCA_023313115.1 Rhysida immarginata | reverse complement strand
AAAGCCTGCCATCACACCGTGGTCATTACCTTGTCTAACAAACAGGCAAGAAGATGTCGTTCTTACTCGGCTTAGGATTGGTCACAGCTGTCTTACTCACATCCATTTATTAAAAAAAGAACTAGCGCCATTGTGTTCTTGTGGAGCAATGCTGACTATTAAGCATATTCTAACCCAGTGCCCTTTACACATAAAGCTACGACGCTCATTAGGGCTGAATCATTCCTTAGATTTTTTGTTGGGGAACAACCCCATAATTTTTAAAAGTGTTTCTTTTTTTAAAAATTATTCATGTTTTTAAATTCATATAGTCATCCTTTTATTGCTTTTGCATTGTATATATTTGATCATTAAGTATAGGTTTCATTTAGTGCCATTTACACACTAATCATATTCATCAGTTTTTATTAGGGGACAACTTAGAAGAAAATAGATTTAAATCATCTATTTTATAGTCAGTTAGTGACTTGCACAGCCCTATACTAATATTTCTTATTATGGGAGAACCCTGGCGAAAAATGTCTGTTTTTAAATTTATTAATGATTTTAAAATCTCATAGTCATAATTTTTATTGTTTGTCCATCTTCAAGTTTTTATAAATTTTTTTTCATCTGATGTTTTTAAACTTTCTATCGGGCGCAAAATGGCCATAGCAGGTGACGCCCTAAAATTCCAACCAACCAATCGACCTTTTTTAATAATAAAAAGAGGCATTTCGACAGAGCTACTTAAAGGCCGATGACGGGATTTGAGGTTCGTGCTTGAGCTTTGACGGTAGAACGTTGTTGCGCCCCGCTGCGAACGTCGATTCTAACCGGTGGAGGAAAATGGATGCTCTTGATATGGTGACAGATTCGAGTGAGCCTTCCACAGGAAGCTGCCCGACATAGTACCAGAGAGAAAGAGCAAACAGCTGCCGTAAAGCAAACTCGGTTAGCCGGAATATAGATTTGAAAGTCGCCGTCCGTGGTGCTACTGTGAGCTCTGTGGAGATTCACGTTATTTTGAAAAATAAACCGGCCGAGGGTGTCTGATTCACGTACGCGGCGTTGGATACTGCTTGGCCGGTTGTGGAGTGTTTTTAAGATACCTGGTTGATCCTGCCAGTATTCATATGCTTGTCTCAAAGATTAAGCCATGCATGTCTAAGTGCATGGCTCATTAAATCAGTTATGGTTCCTACTTGGATAACTGTGGCAATTCTAGAGCTAATACATGCCAAAAAAGCTCCGACCTTCGGGGACGAGCGCTTTTATTAGAACAAGACCAATACGGATCAGAAACGATCCGTTCCCGTTTGGTGACTCTGGATAACTTAGAGCCGATCGCACGGTCCTTGCACCGGCGACGCATCTTTCAAATGTCTGCCTTATCAACTGTCGATGGTAGGTTAAATGCCTACGATGGTCGTAACGGGTAACGGGGAATCAGGGTTCGATTTCGGAGAGGGAGCCTGAGAAACAGCTACCACGTGCAAGGAAGGCAGCAGGCACGCAAATTACTCTCTCCCGGCACGGGGAGGTAGTGACGAAAAATAACAATGAGGGACTCCACCGAGACCCCATAATTGGAATGAGTACACTTTAAATCCTTTAACGAGGATCTATTGGAGAGGAAGTCTGGTGCCAGCAGCCGCGGTAATTCCAGCTCCAATAGCGTATATTAAAGTTGTTGCGGTTAAAAACCTCGTAGTTGTATCTCGGTGCCGGTCCGGCGGTCCACCTAGGCGCGGTTACACTGCCAGCCCCGGAGCCATCCTGCCGTCCTTCGGTGCTCTTCGTTTCAGTGTCTTGGGTGAAAGTTTTACTTTGAACAAAGTTGAGTGCTCCAAGCAGGCGTGTCCCGCCCGCATAGCCCAGCATGGAGTAATGGAATAGGACCTCGGTTCTATTTTGTTGGTTTTTTGGAACCCAAGGTAATGATTCATAGCGACAGATGGGGGCATTCGTATTGCGACGCTAGAGGTGAAATTCTTGGACCGTCGCAAGACGAAGTACTGCGAAAGCATTTGCCAAGAATGTTTTCATTAATCAAGAACGAAAGTTAGAAGTTCGAAGGAGATCAGATACCGCCCTAGTTCTAACCATAAACGATGCCGACCAGCGATCCGCCAGGGTTCCCTCGATGGCCCAGCGGGCAGCTTCCGGGAAACCAAAGTGTTTGGGTTCCGGGGAAGTATGGTTGTAAAGCTGAAACTTAAAGGAATTGACGGAAGGGCACCACCAGGAGTGGAGCCTGCGACTTAAATTGACTCAACACGGGAAAACTCACCCAGCCCGGACACTGAAAGGATTGACAGATTGAGAGCTCTTTCTTGATTCGGTGGGTGGTGGTTCATCGCCGTTCTTAGTTGGTGGAGCGATTTGTGTGGTTAAATCCGATAACGAACGAGACTATAAATTGACGTCCGATCTCGGGGTGCCGGCGCCTCTTAAAACCTTCCCTTTTCTTCTTCGATGGAGTTGGGGGAGGGAGGCGGGGGAACGGGCCTTGCCTGGGTCGGACGATCACTTCTTAGAGGGACAAGCGGTGATCAGCCGCAAGACATTGAGCAATAGCAGGTTTCTGATGCCGTAAGATGTCCGGGGCCGCACGCGCGCTACACTGAAGGAATCAGCGTGTGCTTTTTGCACTCCGGAAGGAGCGGGTAACCCGTTGAACTGTCTTCGTGACAGGGATCGGGGCTTGCAATTATTCACCGTGAAAGAGGAATTCCCAGTAAGCGCGATTCATAAGCTCGCGTTGATTACATCCCTGCCCTTTTTACACCCCGCCCATCGCTACTAACAATCGAATGATCTAGTGAGGTCTTCGGACAGGCGGGCCTGCTGCGGGTCGCGGTGGCCTACTGGGAAGATGACCGAATTTGACCATTCAGAGAAGGATGACCGAACTTGACCAGGTGAACCTGCGGAAGGATCATTATTGTAAGATCAATTTTAAAACTCGCTATGAGTCGCACATCCGTACTCGAACCCATAGACCGACCGCTACTCCCAGTCGCGGTAAAAGCAGGTTAACAGTCGAATGCGTACTGCGTAGCAGTTCCTCCCCCCCCCCCCACTGAAGACCAGGCAATGAATCCCGACGTTCTGTTGGGAGTCTGGTGGCAGTCATGAGATGGAGACCGTGTCTGTAGGCTGCGACAGGTCGAGGAAACAGCCAGTTCCTCCAGATTGCTCTGATTGCTTGTATTCGATGCTTTCGTCTGTACCGAACAGCTTGCACGGCTGTGTGGGAGAAAGCTCAGATGTGCAAGAAGGCAAAGCGATGGTTGGGCCCTGCCACACGCTCTCTGGTCCCGGAGAGATGGTACGGAAGGAACGGCGATGCCAAGTGGCAGCCACTGGCACCCTAAAAGGTCCCTGTACGGCCTGGCTGCCGACAGCTGCGTTGGCCGTTGTTTCTGGGTTGGCAAGGGTTTGCGTGACGGCTCTCGAGCCACCTGCTCTCCTCCCTAGATTTCTATTTTATCTTTAAGCACGGGTACCTATCCCGATGCCCGCGTCGTTCTGGCCATGCACGTGCAATTTCGCAGCGTCCTGCGAAAGCATGCGTGGACGACTGCCAGTTTTCCCATAGCATGAGTGTTTACCGCTACTAGCGACCGACGCAGAGGTACCGTCTCGTTACTCGTCTGTGGGAGAAGGTGGGCAAAGGGCTTTCGCACGTATATTCTGAAAGCTACTTCAGCCTTCCCCGCGAGATTTTCACGTTTTGTGGGACAGTCACGGGGCTATACCCTACTGGTCGCTCGAAATTGGCACATCGAAGCAGCTCGCCTCGAAGGGTTACTGCCTTGGGTGCCAGCCAGTAGGGAGAGAGGTTTAAAGAGCTTCGGTCGCAGTTCTGCGGAAGCCAGAGTGTGGCGTCTTCGTTCCATTGCAAAACACTGAGAAGTGGCAAAGTCATTCGACCGAGCAAGCCCGAAGAGCGTTTTTTTGACTTGTACTCGGAACACATGGAGGATACGAGCAAATATTGGAAAGCAAAAGTTGGCTTGGCCAGAAGCATAATGGGATTTATTTACGAGAAGTCAGCGCAAAAGTTAGAACCCACTCTGGGTGGACCTATCAACAGGGTCCCCCTATTTGACATACACTCGGTCGAAGACTGTGTTAAGTTGTTTGAGGAAGATCGAAAGATTCGCCCGCAGACCTTGAAAAATACATTATTGCTTTCATGGAGTGCTTAGCCGCCCAACTACAGAGGAACGAGATGCAAGAGCGTCTTTATCAGACCTTCAGTGTTGACGTTGACGAGGAGAAAGCGAAACACGGGGAGCCAGATTGAGGGTCGTGATTGAGGGATTACTCGGTGACGTTCTGGAATGGTTTCACTAGAATTGGCGTGCGTTCCTGTGCGTCGGTGGACGTGTATTGCCGCCGTGTCGCGATCCTCTTGTCCGCTTGACTGCCCATTGTCCAGTGGTCTTTGTTCAGTGTTCTTTTGACCAGAGAGCCGCGAATTTTTTTCTATGTTCCAATCTAGTAACGTGTATGTGCCCGCCAAATATCATTGCGATCGGTCGTGGTTCGCATTTCAAACAGAAATTAGACTACTGAGTCCCATTGATGAACACAGCTCGTGTATGGCACCAGCAGACCGAAATTTCGACTAGTCCGAACGACGCGAAACTCGATGGAAGGATGCGACCTTAAAAGGTACGTGTGCCCGCCAAATATCAAGGCGATCCGAGGTTTTCGAATTTTCGACGTGCACAGGCGCAACACCGCACCTCTGAACAACCAGCTGAACTCCTCTGGGTGGAAGTCAACCAACCCGAGCTTTAATTATTGAGTAGGCAACTCTTCGAGGTTCTCCCTAGGAAAAAATTTCGTACATCAGCAGTCCAAAAAAAAACATGCTACTTTCAAGACTGTTTACCGGAGGTTCGAATTTCATGCCGCGTTTGGCCAAGAAATCGAAAGAACTGATGGCCTTGTGGATAAAATCTTGGAAACAAGGCAGGATTTCTGCTTTTAGCAGAAGTTCCCGTTGAAGTTGTGCAGGGGAAAGTCTGGATTCAAGTTCTACAACCAATTGGTTTCTGGCTGCCACCACAGTAGCGTCTATGCAGGTGTCCAGTAAGTGGTCAGGGTTGTGAGTACCCGTGCCACAAGGGCATGAGGGTTCTTCTCTCCGTAATTTGAACTGGTGGAGGTATTGTAAGAAGGGGCCGTGAGTTGTTATAAAGTGTATCGTTGCTGGAGTTATAGCAGGGGGATACAACGAAACTTTTGGGAAGTAAGTGAATGCAACCCTCCCCTTTGAGCTGGAGATCCATTCCTCCTGCCACCTATCCAAAGCTTGTTTCCGCAGCAATTGTTTAACTTCTGGATGATGGGAGGACCTCCTCTTTGAGGTTCTCGGGGAAGGCAACCTCCGCGCTCTTTGCCGCCTTATCTGCTAGTTCGTTGCCCGGGATTCCAAGGTGGGCCTTTACCCAAGACAGTCTCAATACAAATTTTGCAGAGAGCTCGCGGAAAAGTTTGTGTGTTCACTACTATCTTCGTGAGTGGTCTATTACTAGTTATTGCTTTCAGGGCGGAGTAGGAATCCGAGAAAAGGTTGACAATTGTAACATTGTTTATTTCCCTCGCCCTTAACCAGAGCATAGACCTCGGCCTGGTTGACTGAGCAAGATGGTTGTAGGCTAAAAGTGGATTTATAGGTGATTTGGTTCTCGCTCAAAATTATGAAGGATCCCCCGGTATTGTTTTCATTGTGGGAGCCATCTGTGTAAATCTCGATGGCTGCGTCGTGCTGCATGGTAGTCCAGGAGTAAATAGATATTTGTTTGAATTTCCAAGGTGGTATTGAATCTGAAAATGAGACGGGTGGTTCGTATTCCAGGTAATGTCCATCCCTGAACGTTTGCATCCTGTGTCTGATCTCAGTCTCAAGATGGAGTGGTAGGCAGCCAGTTAGGACGTTATGGGCTTCATTAGGAGTAGTTTTGTAGGCACCCGTCAGAGCTAACAGAAAAGGTCTTTGTGCAGCCCACAGGCACCTACAGATCCTGGAGTCGTGAGCCCTGGTACCCCAAATCTCAGCACCGTAAAGCATCATTGGACGGATGATGCAGAGGAGTAGTACCTTACGGGCTTTGAAGGAGAGTCCCCAGTTTCGGCCGGCAAAGATGAATAGCCAGCTGCCCAGTGACCTAACCCTTTTCGAGAGGTAAGAGACGTGGTCCAGCCATAATCCTGAACCATCCAGGATGAACCCCAGGTATTTAGCACTGGGGCTTAAAGGGATGACCTTGCCCTCTAATTTGATTCCTGGAGGGCTCTGAACCTTGTTGCAGGGGATGAAAATACATTGTGTCTTGTCTAGGTTAAAAGCTAGTGAGCATTTCTGGGCCCAATCCTGGCACTTGCTCCAGATCCTAGTTTTTTAGCGGACGGCGCTGAGATTATGATCAAGCTATCATCAGCGAAGGCCTGAGCTTTACCTCTGCCAAATTCGCAGCCAGCCATGGCCTTGAACCAACCCTCCATCGGATAGGTCCGAGGGATGAGCCCTGTGGACACCCTCTTTCCATTTTCCAGTGGATGTCATTACTCCAAACTACTCGCTCTTTAAGAAAACCAGCTAGCACTGGTAAATAAGGTTTAATACATCCAAGGTCCCTGAGAGCATCTATCATACAGTGATGGTCAGGACAGTTGAATGCATTGCTGATGTCCAAGGACAGAATGACGCAGTGTTCCTTGTTATTCTTGGCACTGGTAAGTGAGTCTAGGATGCTCCTCATGGCCTGGACTGTACTGCGTCCGGGGCGGAATCCAAACTGGAAATTGCTGAGGCAGCTCGATATTTCTAGTAGGAACACCAATCTCCTAGAGAGGATTTTATCCAACAGCCGGCCCATCACTGGCATGAGACAGATGGGTCGCAAGGAGCTGCCATCTTTAGGTATCCAGCTGACAATACCTTTTTCCAAACTGTTGGGAAGCAGCCTGCAAACACTAACTGTGTAAATAACTTCGCCAGGTACTATGCAGATGCGTTTAGGATGTGGGCCAGAGCCGCAATAGGGATCCCATTTGGCCCGGCAGCTTTCTTTGGATGGAATGAATGAACTGCTTTGTAGAGTTCTGGCACGGTTATCGCAGGGAAAACTGGGGTTGGAACAATTTTAGGACTGTTGACTGGCTGATGTGTTGTCTGGGTGTTGTCTCATTTGGGAAAGTACTTCTCTAGTAGTGCTAAAGTAGTGTCTATTGTGTGAAGGGTAGATGAGTCTCCCCTAGTGGTCGTAGCCATTGGGGTGGTCCGCTTCACCTTTTGAGTTAGAAGTTTCATGGGGAGGAAGAAGGGGTCTGCCTGACTGGCTGCAGAGCAGAAATCGCACCAGTCCTTAAATTTCGCCTTCTTGATGGCTTTTCTGTAGTCAGTTCTCATTCTACATAACGTCTCCTTCTCTGTTCACATAGGGCTGGGTCGCTGGCTGCCTGAAAAGATTTTCTTGCTGCATTGGTTTTTCTACGCTGTATTGTGAGGTCGTTTGTCCACCATGAGTTATATCTCCTGCACAGTTTGCCCCTTAGTGGCATTGACTGTTTACAGGCTTCCTCACACTGCATCTGGAATGCTGTTGCCACTTCATTTAGTTCGTTGGGTGTTTCGAGGTTCTTAGTTTCCGGAAGAGTCTGAATCTTCTGAGAGAGGGAGGAATAAAAGGCTGACCAGTCGGCCTTTTTCGGGTTCCAGCCCCTGTGCTGAATGGAGAATGTTGTCTTTAGTTCTACATCGAAGGTAATGGATCTATGGTCGCTTAAGGGTTCACTTTCGTCGACCTGCCAGTCCCTTATAGACACGTTTTTGGTACAAGTCAGGTCGATCCAGCTACACCCATTGGCTGAGGAAAATGTTAGGGCACCATCGGGATTGTTGGCTATCACCATATAATGTTGCGAGAGGAAGTCTAATAGGTCTTGCCCTTGCTGATCTTCGATGTTGCCTCCCCAGGCGGTAGATTTCGTGTTGAAGTCGCATAATAGTACAACGTGATTCTCTCTCGAGATCAGAGGCTCCAGGGCTAGCAGTAGCTGTGTCAGGGAAATTCCACCCCGTACCGAGTTGTAATGGCTAGAGGAGAACTGGTTTAACCCAATGATCCTAAGCTCCCTGGAAAAACAAAGTACAGCAGCTTTCGATCCTTGACACATTCCAAACCCCGTATACATGGCTGGTACCTGAAGATTAATGAAAGGCTCTTGGAGGGCGAGAAAATCAATCTCTATTTCCATTGCGACATGGGTTGCCAGTTGGGTTGATGTTTCGCCTCTTCCAGAATTGAGCTGTCCAATTTTTAGCACCTGGATGTCAGCAGCCATAGTCTGTCTTGTTTTGAGTCGCCGAAATTCTCTTTAAAAAGACCGGACACTCGCTGCTGGAGGCACGGTGACCCTTGTACTCCAACCCTGCCCGTCGACAATTAATACACGCTGTCAAGTGGGTGTCGCATGATGCTATTTGATGTTCGTCTCCACATTTTACACAGGCTGTCTTGTTTTTGCAGTACTTAGCGATGTGACCAAATTCGCAGCACTGAAAGCACCGTACCATTGGGACAAATTCTTGTTCCCTTCTCGAGGATTGTTCTGAAGAGTAAGGGGTCTACCTCAGCTATAAAGTTTTCTCTTGCTGGATTCCGGCATCGTCTTTTGGCGATGATTTTGAGGGGTTCTTGTTCACTTTCCTCATTGATCTGGAGTATGTCTAGGTTGTCACTGAGTAATTCTGCCTTAAAATCCTGCAGGGATAATCCCGCATCGACTCCGGTAAATATGACATGCGGCCGCCTCTTCAGTAAGGGTTTCACTTTGAATTTCCCCTTCAGGCTGGCTTCAATAACGCCTAGGTGTTCTTTGGAATTAGTTTATGCCCTCAGTTAACTCTACCAGAATCTTGTGAGCTGGTCTTTTGCGATTGCGTGAACGGCTACGTAACCGTCCCCTTGCTAACACAGATGCAAAAGTAGATGGATTCTCCTCGTCGTTAGTTGTTACTTCCTGAACAATTTTGGCATTCAGATTCGTAGGATCTAGTGCCGTAGCCATGTATTCTCCTACTGTGGTTAAATCAGGATGGCTCTCTCCCTGCTTACAGTCAGAGAGCTGCTGTAATTGTGATGGAGCTGACCTGATTTTGTAAAGTCGCCACTGAGTCATTCAAGGCCTTGTTAGCCTGGGACAAATTAGTAGCATAATCTGGGAGAATAGTGCTGAGATCGCGATCTGAATTGGGAACCGATGACATTAAGCATCTAGCAGTTAGAACTTTCCTAATGACGTCTACTGCGTCTAGGACTAGATTTTGACTTGCCCTGGTAAAGTTGATTTTACCACTACCAGGGGCCTGCTGGGTAACAGCTTCACTGATGGAATCGAGATTAAGATTGACAAGCCTGGCTAAAGAAATTAAATCCATGTCATAAATGAGGGGGGGGGGTAGATGAAGCTGAAGCTGAATGATTACTAGTAGTTGAAGGAGAAGATCCTGAACTATCACCCTCCATCGTGCGAAAAACTTGAAGTGGTGGGAGAAGTGGACCCACTCAATTCACCACTAAGTATCCTGGTTAAACAGGCAAAACGGGGCAGTAGATAGTAACCAAACAAGCCAAAAAGGCGTGATCCTAACCCTAGAAAACCTAGGGAAGTCCAAGTGCCCAGAAGACGGAAAGAAACACTAACTGGGTAGATACCGGATAGCGCTATGAAGAGAAACCAATGAAAACTGATCCAGATTGAAGAAAACGGACCACAAAAACGGTATCCGTGTCCCCGGAAAAAAAAAATATATATATATATATATATACTAGTTGGCCACCAGGTGGCGCTGCAGTAAGACGAACGAACTCGGGCTGGGTCGTCTAGGTAAACTATCTTAGCAACAGAAGTGGACTGGGGGCTCTCAGACACTTTCAAGGACAATTTAACGGTTGGTCACCAAATGGCGCTATTGTAGGTCGAGCGCACTTATTCTGATACGACTAGGTGTACAATCCTTGCCACCGAGGTGGTCCAGGGGGCTCCAGGAGCTCTCTGACACAAATTAAGATAATTTACTAGTTGGTCACCAGGTGGCGCTATGGTAGGTTGAGCGCACTTATCTTGGCCCAACTAGCAATACTCCGCCACCGACAGGAGTAATCCAGTAGCTCTCAATCGTCAGTTAAGAGAATTAACTTGTTAGCCGCCAGATGTCGCTGCACTGCAATGCAGTGGGTTGAGCGCACTTATTGACAATCGCTACAGTCCGTAGAACGAGCGACGCGTGCAGTCGCGGATCGAACACAAAGAACCAGTTGGGGTGAAAGGGGAAATAAGCTCTAAAACACAGAAGAAAACACGTAGAATAAAAAGCAAAGCACCAAAACGATAGCCGAGATTCCAAGAAATCTGAATATGTTAACGGAATTGATGCAGAGCGTGAGGAGAACGAGGTGGCGTCGCGAATGCGACACGAAATGGCGCCTGTGGCCGACACGAAATGGCGGACAGAGGGGAGAGCAAAGCCAAGAATCAAAATAGACTAGGAAAGTCAAAAACTGACGAAAAAATAAGAATGAGGGGTCAAAAAGATAGCGGAAGTGGCGATGAATAAGAATAAATTACCAGGAATAAGTGAAAACTTGATTGACAATCGTTACAGTCCGTAGAACCGGCGTCACGTGCAGTCGCGGATCGAACACAAAGAACCAGGTGGGGTGAAAGGGGAAAAAGCTCAAAAACACTAAAGAAAGCACGTAGAATAAAAACCAAAGCACCAAAACGGTTGCCGAGATTCCAAGGAATCGGAATATGTTAACGGAATAGGTGCAGAACTTGAGGATAAAGAGCGGCGAGCCAAGGAGAAACTACCTCGTGCTGACGCCGAGAGAACAAAGAGCCAGGGGAGGGGTTGGGGAGAGATAAGCCAGGAAATAATAAATAGAAGCCTCCAAACACAAAATGAACAGACTAACCTTAATGAGAAGGACCTCCTGAATCGTATGAGACAGGTTACAAAAGCGTAGCTTGAGTGGTAAGGTCGCTACGAGCCACTGAACGTTCCGGAGCGATGTAGGTTTTACCCAGGGCAGGACAAAGGGCTGCCAAGGTTGTATGCGAGGTCGCGGGCTGCGAAGCAAAAATAGTGTGTAAAAATAAATAGACACCCAGGAGAAGCCTTCTGGTGCCTGGAATAGACTTAGCTAGTGTTTACACACAGTTTAGA
This sequence comes from Rhysida immarginata, assembly GCA_023313115.1. Lineage (NCBI taxonomy): Eukaryota > Metazoa > Arthropoda > Chilopoda > Scolopendromorpha > Scolopendridae > Rhysida > Rhysida immarginata. Next base: position 3,317 of record JAHWFO010028262.1, on the reverse strand, counting down.
GGTCAGAAATAACAATATTTCTGAATAATCCCAAGATATAAGGTGAAATCCTGGAGAGCATTTTTCAGGTGCTGCTGTCTGTCCGCCATATTAAACGCGAGATAGTGAGTAGATAGGGTCATTGTTGATTCGGGGTGAACCCCATCCCACCTAGTCCAGAGGAAGTAGATAGGGACAGTGGGAATCTCGTTATTTCATTCATGCGCGTCACTAATTAGATGACGAGGCATTTGGCTAATAGATAAATTGCCCGGGACTGTACTGTATGTCCCGGGTGGAGTTAAAGAGGTGTCAGCGCATTCCGGCTCGGGCAGTACCTTTTCAGGTGATGGGCCGAGTCGGAAACAGCCCCTTTTCAGGGACTGCTTGCGGTGGGCAAGGAAAGGGGCCCCGCTAGGAAGGCGGTCTCGCGGTCCCCCTCCAGCCCAGCCCCACAGGGGAACTTCATAGCTTTCACCATGATGCCCCCGTGCCTCGCTAGATGGTCAGCGGACTCGCACCCACCAGAGCTGGGTTAATGTGTGAGAAGGGAGGGTTAGCTGTACCCATCACCAATAACCAGTTAAAGGAAAAGAAAAATAATCTAATAAATTGAAGCTTTTAATTAAATAAAAGTTAAAAATTAAATTATATATAATAGGCCCGAGCCGGGGTGGCAAATAGTGGCTACCATCACATAATCCTTCGTGCCAACCTATGAAGCATTATCAGGGATCCTCGGATGGTAGAGGCAGACAAGAATGACAACTGTCTCCGCGACAGAGACAGTGCCTTCAAGCCCTGGATGGTATCTGGGCATGTCAATCCCCGTGCCCCAAAGACAAAGCCGGCATGCTCTATGCGATCCGGGCTTACCCCCGGAAGGACCACGTTCTGATATTTGGCGCGCTTCGAGCGTGCAATGTCGGACAAGGTCCCTACGTTCGCATCCCAAGCCACCGCGCAGTCCGCTATAATAACCCGATCAGGGAGGTGGATCACCAGATCGGGCTTTAGGCGCTCACCGGTGGTAGAGTGGCGCACCAGCTCCCTCTCCACCCGGGCTCCAGGATTGGCGCTGGTTACCATCCTGGAGATTTGCTTGGCGAGATAATCGTGCCTAGCAACACGGGGGAGATGCACGGACTCGCATTCTTGGAGAATGTGAAACGCAGTTTCGGGACGTCTGTTGCATCTGCGGCAAAGTCTCGCTTCGGGAAGTCTCGACTGCTTATTAGTGAGTGCGCGACACGACACAAGGTTGGACCTGAGTCGCAGCGCACCCAAGCAGTCCCCCTGGGACAAGACTTTGCTACCGGCCCGCAACCATTCATTGGCAATCGGATCCCCTTTGAAGGCGAACAGATCACGACTGGTGTAACGGCCCTCCTCACGAGCCGCCTGCTCCGTCCGGTGGTGTAATAAAGCATTCTTTACTTGGTCTTTATCATTAACACCAACCGGAACATGGAACTCCCCATAAATCCGTTGAACGTATTCAGCCACGACCGGCAATTGTAGCACGGCCGTGGCAACTGGGGAGCCCAGCCTGTCAAGGCGAGCAAACGACTGGATTTGGGCCTCCACAGCAGCAAATCGAAGCTGCTGTACACCGAGTCCACCTTCTCTGCTTCTAGCATACACCAGGCAGTTAGGAAATTCTGCGGGCAAATGCAGCCAACGCTTCACGTATTGTCTGATCTTTTTGTCAACACGATAAGCGCTGGTGCGTACGAACAGTGAGTTCCCCAAAGTGAAAAGAAGCCGGGGAAGCACCACAATCTGTAACAGATGCAAACGTTGCATAGGCTTAAGTGCCGCTCCTGTGATCTTATCCAGGAGTCTCAGAACAGGGCGCCAATCTAAATTCGGCGCCTTCCCAGCGAAGATCTTCAAGCCAAGATAAGTCAATGGCTGATCAGGCGGGAGCGGTAAGATGGCATTTCCGCTCTCCAACTCCAACGGCCGAATACGGTAAGTTAAACAGCCGTCAGAATCAAACCCCCAGCCGAGGTACCTCGTCTTGGAATGATTCAACGTCAGACCTTGACATAAGAGGTACCGCTCCGACTGGTTGACCAGTAATTGCAGACCCTGGCTATCGCTGGAAAGGACAAGAAGATCGTCAGCGTAGGCCATAGCAGAGATGGTGGTCCCGGGCGCGACCTCCAACCCTGCCTCATTGCTGTTAAGTCTGGCCAAGAGGGGGTCTAACATTAAGTTAAACAAAAACGGTGACAGCGGGTCACCCTGCTTTATCCCACTCAATAGTGGGACCGCCACACCATCACTGTGGCCGTCATAACTGTACGTCGTCGTTGTGGCCCGATCGTACAGGTCCCGCACAAGATGACAGTAGTGCGGGGGGACGCCACTATCTTCCAGAGACCATAACAACGCCTCATGAGAAACGCTGTCAAAGGCCTTCGCGATGTCCAGCGAGCAGGCATAAAAGGGACGACGAGCACGACGGCAATGCTTCATCAGACCCTGAAGGAGGAGAAGGTTGTTAGCCACACTCTTATCCTCCATAAAGCCAGCCTGGAGTTGGTGATGCTGAATCACTGATTGAAGGCGACCGACCGAAATCCGCGTGTACACTCGGTACAACACGGATGAGATGGTAATGGGTCGGAGGCCAGCCGCTGACGGTGGCTGGCCCGCCTTCGGAATGAAGACGGTCCGAGACCGCCTCATCTCATCAGGGATCCGCCTGAATGCAAACCAGTTGGAATAAATTGCAGTCAGGACTTCAGCAGGGATAGACCTCAAACTCTCCACCGTTAGCCCATCAGGACCAGGAGCAGTGCCTGCCCGGGCGGCCTTCACAGCCGTCCGGACCTCCAAGACAGATGGCAAGTCGAGAGAGATCGGTTGAGTAACCGAGGCTGCTCTCCCGACCCTTAGTGGAGGTTGCGTATGCTTCCCTGCAAAGATAGGGTCAAAGACCGCGTGGACCTCCGGTAATCCGAAGACTCCCACCTCGGTCTCATCCCCCTCCCGCATAAGGGCATCGCAACAGACACCAGGACCTTTAGCGTACAGATGTTGGTGACGCTTATACCTCTCCCGCTTTCGAGCAGCCCGATTGCGGGGAGAGGAGGGCTGGCTCCTGGCTGATGGCCCCTCGGAGACTGGGCGCTCTGCCATATAACCTGGCACGAAAATACGTATCAGGTCAGTGATGACAGAAAACGATACCGGTCCCGACGTTAGATCTTCTGCCTTAACAGTACCACCACAACCTGCCTCTCGCAGAAGCTCAGAGATGGCTTCAACAGCGAGGCCACTGGCCGTACTGGAAACCGCCACCTCAGGCTGGCTTAGGGTCTCCTCGA
>JAHWFO010028255.1:0-15650 GCA_023313115.1 Rhysida immarginata | reverse complement strand
TGGCTGTATCGCGTAAATAAATCGTTTCCAGACAAAGTGCTATAGAATATTTTCGTCTTCTTTTGACCTGAAGAATATGTCACTAAATTTATTGTACATAATTTTGAAACACCCTATATACCTTGCTAATTCAATAAACAAGTCAGTTCTCTCAAGAATCTCTTGAGGTTCTCCTTGTCTGCTGAAGATGAAAGCAAAGCTTTCGAAAGACGTTTACAGGCTGTATTGTATTTTTTTTCATTCTTTTTGTTTTATTTCTTGTTTAACGCTTTTTTAGTTGTGGTTAAAAAGTGTTGTGCTTTTAATCTGTTCATTAGTACGATCCACATAAATACTTATTTTGTTTTAATTATACCAATGATGAAGGGGCTGCTGTTAACCCCAAAGCATAAAGCTCAACGAGTAACTTGGGCTGAAACTTACATGTCCTACAAAGATGAATGGAAAACAGTGCTATTTCAGTGATGGAAAACAGACCTTGGATGGCCCTGATGGATGGAGGTATTATTGGCATAATTTGAGAACTGAACCACGCCGCTTTTGCAGTCGCAGCTGAAGATTTCCCTGCTTGCTTCCAAGACCTCCAGAAACGTTGGCAATTGTATATAGATAGCTAAGGGGACTACTTTAATAGGAGTTAGGATCATCACTTGGTAGGGATCAATTTTCTATATTTACGACCTTTTTCCTGGAACGTTTCTACAAAGGATGTACATCACCAACTTATTTATTTTCTACTATTTATAAATCATTTAAACTTTATTGAGACAGTTGCAACTTTGCAGTCGAAAAACTTTTTAAACATTTTTTAAGCATTTTTTAAGTTACTTTTTATAACTTTTTGCTTCAACAACGTAATTTCTTCATCCTTGAATGGCATTTGATTAGAAAAGATTTTAAAAAGACAGCACTTCGATAAGAAAAAAAAATTCTTATAAGTGAAATAGATTGCGAAATTGATTTCTTTAGGGAAAAAAAGGTGGTGGCTGATGTAAAAAAATCACAAACTGTTGTCAAGTTTCTTTTTGAGTTATGATAGGATTAAGGAAATCTGCCAAATAACAAAAAAATTACTTTCAAAAAAAGCCGCAAAATGCTTTTAATTTCTTCATTTCTTTTACTGGATTTCAGTTCTCTCATATTCTTCAATTGACAAATTTAAATAACTTAATGTAAGCTAATATTGTCATGTTACAATGAGTCACAAAAGTTAAGGTAATTATACACACACTGGCCAAAGAATTAGAAACCCGTGTGAATTACTGTACTGATATGTAAAGCGGGGTCACAGACCAGAAACGATTGTGATATGCAAATGAATGCAATCATGTGAGGTACATGCTCATTCCAAGCTGCAGGTACAGGGTAGGAACAAGCTGCAGCTGCTCAAGTTGAGCAAAATGGGGAAAACAGCAGACCTGTCTGAGTTCCATAAAGGCGTTATCTTGAGAGCCCGTCTAGCTGGAGCTACGATTTCCAGGACAGTACAACAGACCGGTATCTCTAAAGGTCAGGTCTCCAAGGTGTTCATTGCGTGGAAACGGAATCCAAAAGAGTTGTCGAAGCGGCCGACGACGTCTGACAGGGACCGACGTCGTCTGAGACGGATTGTGCGGCAAAACCGAAGGTCTACTGTGGAGCAACTGACGGCAAACTTCAATGAAGGATCATCGCAACCCATCTCCTCCAGAACAATGCACCGAGAGTTGAAGCGAATAGGGATGGGAAGTCGCATGCCAGTGAGGAAGCCCCTGGTGTCAGCAACAAACCGGAAAGTTCGCCTGCAATGGTGTAAAGAACGGTGTGACTGGACAGTAGACGACTGAAAAAAGGTGATGTGGTCGGACGAGTCACGTTACACATTGTTCTGCATCCCCATGAAGCGATAGACCCCTCATGTGTTGTGAACACAGTTCAAGCTGCAGGAGGAGGTGTCATGGTATAGGCCACGTTTTGTTGGTATGGCAAGGGTCTCCTGATATTCCTTGACAATCGGGTGAAAGCCAAAGACTACCTGAACATTGTTGCAGATCAAGCCCATCCTGCAATGGTGCATTTGTACCCAAATGGTGACGGGTTCTTCATGGACGACAATGCTACTGTCCATCGAGCAAGAATTGTTCAGGAGTGGTTTTCTGAACATGACACCGAGTTGCAACATCTGCCGTGGCCAGCGCAAAGTCCAGAATCCGATCGAGAATGTTTGGGACATGTTGGAAAGTGACATTCGTCGAAGGCATCCGCTTCCGTCTACTCTGCAGGACCTGAAGGTCTCTCTGACAAATAGATGGTCTGCGATTACCTTACCTGCATTGCAACACCTTGTAGAGTCTCTGCCAAACCGCGTATGTTCTGTAATTACAACCAAAGGAGGGTCAACACCATACTGAACGAAGGTTTATTATTCATTGGCCGGTGTGTGTACAATGGAAGACCTAAATCCACATTACAGAAATGGCCAACAAATGGCAACTAACAGGGACTTTCTCTGTGACAAATTCCACATCAATCCGCAGCGTTTAATAGCAATCCCAACACTGAAATTTGTTAACATAGCACAGTCGACCACCATTGAGATGAGCGTATTCAAGCAAGTCTACAATGGGCACGTGAACTCATCGTGCGAAAAGTCTAATGACTGCTATGCTTTTCAGTGATGAGATAAAGTGGAATATGGATGGTCCAGATGGTTGCCATTCAAAGTCAGAGGAGACTACAAGGTGGTGGATTAGCCATGATGTGGGGGTGCATTCAGATTTAATGATATGTCAAGTTTAGCCGTCCATTCTAGCAGAAAAATTGTTTATCCAGAGTGTATTTCTGCTAAATCAATGACGCTCTACACTGAGCTGCCATACATCTATGCATGTTGAACTTCATTAGCCCTCAAAACCACCTGCATTCGTTTAAGCATAGATTCAACAGGAATATTGGCCCATGCAGGAATGAGAACTCCACGCAATTACCGGTGATCCGATGGAGGTACAGGCAAGAACCAAATGGTCCTTTCCAGCTCATCCCAAAGATGTTCAATGGGGTTGAGATCTAGGGGCCACTGCGTCCAGGAGAACTCATTGCCATGTTCCTCGAAACAATATATAGTTATTCTGGCCTGTGTGCTGGCGCATTATTCGGCCTGAAGAAGCCATCTGCACTTATTATGCTCGAAACAATTCTCCACACAATACTCAGCCTCCATCATCTTGCAAAGTCAGTAACAGACATGAGTGGTCTATGGCTTCATGTTATTTTCGCCTTACTCAGCAGAACTCTAGATTCGTCTGACCAGGCAACCTAATTCCCAATTCTTAATAGTCCAATCCTTGTGCTGTTGTGACCAAGGGAGGCGCGCTTTCTTGTTCTTTTCTAACAGCACTGATACTCGAGATGTCTTTGGCTTTAGAAACCCATTCGGGATAAGGTGCGAGTAGTTTTCCGTTTTCAGATTGTTTTCGAGCAAAAGTCTTGTTGATATTCTCCTCTGACCTCTTTCATCAACACAGTAGTCGCGATGGCTACATGATTTTTGGTTACACCACTTTCGATTAAACCTTGAAACTGTGGTGTAGGAGAATCGCAGTTTCTGAAATGCTCATTCCAGCCCGTCTTGCACGTACCATGTGATGCTGGAAGTCCGTCCGATCACTAGTTAAGTAACATTTGCTATAGTTTCACGCTTAAGTAACAGTAGAAAAGCTACTTTAGGATATTTACAACCTGTGACAATAAAGTTCGGTGAATGACGTCAAATTGCTAACGGTCGTAAGAGTGCACCATCGTCGTATCCTGCCCCAGACAGGTCGAGACATGTTTAAACAAATTTGAGAGAATCAGCGCTGCGAGTGTGTTTATTGTGTTTAAACAAGACATTGAAGACAGAAGGCGTTGTACGCGCGGTCGAAACCCAAAATGGATGAGCGAACGAAAGAGACTCATGAAATGATGACAACAGTTTACAAAGAAAGTGCTATTACTTTAAAGTGTGTTTATGAGTAGTTTAAACGGTTCCGAGGAGGCCGGAACACCGTAGAAGACGCCCCCCGAAGTGGCCAGTCATCCAACGTAATGTTACGACCCAACTGAAGGCTATCCCTAAAAACGACTACGCCAGGAGTTTCCAGGACTTGTACAAGGCGTTCCCAGAAGTGCATTACCATCGACAGGGATTACGTTGAAGGACAGTAACTGCTGTTTCATGTAAGCGAGCAATCCACTCTCAATATGCCATCATTCCAACTAAGCTAAAGAATAAATTAAAAACTGACCTTACGAATCTGCGGATGCTAGAATACATGAGAGAGAGAAAGGAGACTCCACTTGTCCACAAGAACATTTTAATACACCATATATGTATACATTTCGGTCACAATGTGGCCTTCTTCACTATGACTCAGGTTACACAAGTTCAGATACAAGTTTATATAAAGAGGAGGGACCAATCAGAATGCAGGGCATCATGTTTGGTTTACAAAAGAGGGGTAATTCAGGATTGGAGAGGGTCAAGTACCCAATGACAAAATACACTTATGAAACAAAAAATGTTTCATAACAAGTAAAAACTTAGGAACAAAAAAGGTACTATAAGTGGAGAGGCTCTTATATCAGGAGTGTGAAGTAAGAACATTTCAGCTTGGTTAAAGTTTTGAAATCAGTGAAGCCCACTGTGACAGGTCAAGTGGGCCTCTTTCATGGTTTAATAAAATATCAGGGGGTACTTTAGCTATTTCAAGAGATTCTAAGAAGTTAATCTTTTTATGTCCGTCAACACAATATAGTATCCGAAAATTATCTAATTTCCCAATGTGCCCCGTGGATAAAATATGCTCAGCGGGCTTTTTGATATAGCTAAAGTGTTCATTAATGCAGGTACAGATCCTTCTTCTGCTCTGCCTATGTATTTACAGTCACACGAGGAACAATTAATTTCATATATTCCCGGCTTATCTACTTTACCAATTCTATCTTTCGTGCTGCCTAGTAGGTGTTTAAGGCTATGGCTACTCTTATATGCTACCTTGAGGCCATATACCTTACATATCTTCTCTAAGCCGCCAGTTAATTTTCGAGTGTAGGGAAGACCTATGAAATGTATCTTTTTTGTTCCTAAGTTTTTTACTTCTGAATTTTTTACTTTTTTACTACTGAATTTTTTGTTTCATAAGTGTATTTTGTCATTGGGCACTTGACCCTCTCCAATCCTGAATAACCCCTCTTTTGTAAACCAAACATGATGCCCTGCATTCTGATTGGTCCCTCCTCTTTATATAAACTTGTATCTGAACTTGGATGGTATTTCTCGATGTCAGTAAAGCTTTTGACCAAGTGTGGCATGAGGGCCTTGTCTACAAAATGATCAGAGACGGGTTCCCTGCCGATTTGATTTTGATGGTGAAATCCTTTCTTGACGGCAGATCCTATCAAGCCAAGGTTGGAGAAAATCTTTCCACACCCCGTGTTGTAAAGGCCGGTGTCCCTCAGGGTTCTGTCCTCGGGCCTGTGCTATTTAATTACTTTGTACATGATTTCCCGAAACCCGAAAATTGTAATCTGTATTTTAATACTGCCATTATGACATGGGCAAACCAGCCGGCTCACGTTATCACTCGGCTGCAGGTCGTCTTGAAGCAGTTCGAATACTGGTTTAACTCCTGGAAGTTGAACCTTAACGTCGGAAAGTGCAAGGCTTTGTACCTCAATAGGAAGCTCAAGCATCCCCCAGATTCTCTTGTCCTGTTCAATAAGAAACTGGACTGGGTGGACAACTACAAGTATCTGGGAGTTATCATTGACTCAAGACTCTCATGGAACCAGCATATGTCCTATGCTCTGAACAAAGCGAAGAGGGCTAAGTACAGTATCATAGCTCTCATGGATCGCAACAGCGCCCTCAGCATTGACAACAAGCTACTTCTGTACAAATCGATTATCCGGACCTCTATGGCATGCCTGCGTGGGCGACTATCTGTAAAACCAGATGGAGTGAACTACAGTCATTCCAGAATGTCACCCTAAGGAGCATTGCCCAGCTGGACAAAAGGACGATGAAAAACCAATATGGCCCATATCGGAAAGTTTATACAGGATCTTCTTTTGATTATGATACAGAAGATGAAGACTCACGACAATAAGCTTGTGAATGGGATACTGAAGAACTCAATGATTATGAACTGGCATACGAAGGCACGTTCTTGACATCAATTTTGAAGATATTAGCAACGTCTCTTTCCCAGACTACTGGAAGATGTGATAATCTTCTTTCTCCTTGTTTTTTTTATTTCGTTTGTTTTTTGTTTCTGACAATCGCCAATCTTATTTTCTTTTTTGTATAATATGGAAGACCGCTTGGGTTGGTTAGGCTTCTTGACTACCTCAGTGTATTTCATTTGGAGTTTATTCTGGTTAGATGAGCTTTGTGAGAGCGCTGCTTTCGTCCCATCCTAACAAATGTACACTTCACTGTTTGATTGTCGATTGTCGATTGTGTAACCTGAGTCATACTGAAGAAGGCCACATTGTGACCGAAATGTATACATATATGGTGTATTAAAATGTTCTTGTGGACAAGTGGAGTCTCCTTTCTCTCTCTCATGTATGCCATCATTCACCGAACTTTATTGTCACAGGTTGTATATCGTGATTTGTGATGAACTGACATGCAAATCAGGCAGATAATCAATTTGTATAAAATAGAGCGGCAGATCAGTGTACGCCCCCTCCTCTTAGGTAATTGGAACTTTTACTCTATTTTAGTTAAAAAATTAGTTTTCATAACTCCTGAGCGCATAGTTTTAAAAAAATAAGCCCTTTGGAAATAATTGTGTAAGTTAAATTACTCAATTATTCATCTAAATTGCTTTTATCCAAAATGTCGCATTTAAAATAAAATTATATATAATAACTTTACGGAAATAATGAGAAGAGTTGAAAATAAAATTACTTCATCTCTATTTTAGAAAATTAATTCATATAATTATACGACAATGTCGAAAATGATAATTCAAAAATTTAATCAAAATAAAATCCCCATACGTCGCCCCTCCCTTTAGGGAGCGTGCAATTGCGACGATTGAGTTCCGAGATATTCACGGCCTGATCTCTTAAAACGCTATCGAACGAGGCTTAAATCATTCATCAGTTCGTGAACCTTTCGTTAACACTGATGGAATACAAAATGATGCATTGAACACTATCACCGGCGTCAGTAGCCTTGTAGTTCGTCCATCCTCTCGTCCATTTTCTATAGAAATTGCTGAAACAAACCTAAATATTTATTATTCCTGTCCTTCAACATGAATTTTGCACTTGGATTTCACATTATGTAGCAAAGCATGGATCGATATTTCACCTCTTCGACGAACAAACGATTGGCGCTAGCTTGGATACCTTTTGCAGATATTACCAACTTTAAAGTTTATTTTCAATAACCTCGTAATGAAGAGTTTCTGAATTCTTTACGCAGTAAACGGCTTTAACTTAACTTTGCCTTTCAGAGACTTAGTTCAATTTATTCCCCCATTGAAGTGTTTAGTAAATGGATTCAGATGGAGTATGAAATTGCCTGATTGTGTCAGTGGGTGGTTTGGGTTTCTTGATGAACCATGTAATCGACTGTCACTTGCATTCAGCTTTTCTACAAAAGACTAAATGCTGTGCCACTCAACCAAAAGTTTCAATGCCCCGTTGAGAGACAAAGGTTATTTAGAACGTAAAATCTCGGTGCAGATCAATATTCCATGGTTACTAGTAAACTACTTTGATTTTTCAGAATAAAATTAGTGAATACGTGAAGTTTAAAAGAAGGATGTTGCGATGATTAGAATGGCAGGATTTAGTTTAGTAATCTACACACTTGTGATTTTAATAGGGTCCTCTCATTTGATGGGAAAGTCCACTCACACTGTTCTTTCAGTCCAACATTGATTACATAGTCTAATAAAGTGGCTAATCATTTAATACGTGCAGAAGCACTGAGAGGAAACGGAAAGGAAGAAATAATCAGCAGTCATTATACGAGAGTAAGTAAATATACAGGGTCGGGAATCTGCTAGTATCCGGAAAATCCACCTTTGGCGGCAAGCACAGCAGCTAGTCGACTTGGCAGAGAGTCAATAAGTCCTCGGAAGGTGGTTGCAGGTATCTGAAACCATTCGGCGATCAGTGCATCCCGTAATTCCATCACCGTGGGTGGTGGAGGGTCCAACTTGCGGACATGGCGGTCGAGATGGTCCCACAAGTGTTCAATAGGGTTGAGGTCCGGGAGTTTGGCGGCCATGGGAGTAGCTTGAATTCATCCACATGCTCCTCGAACCAGTCGTGGACAATTTTGGCAGTATGGCAGGGACCATTGTCCTGTTGAAAGGTGCCATCACCCTGAGGAAACACTGTCGACATGAAGGGGTGTAAATAACAGCATTCAGTGTACCCTCTAGCGGTATCAGTGGACTCAGAGCATACCATGAAAACATCCCCCAAACAGTCACACCTCCCCCACCAGCCTGTCGTGTGCCAACGATTGTGTCGGGATGCCTGTTCTCAGATGCTTCCCGGCGAATTCTCCAACGTCCGTCCACTCTGTTCACCAGAAACCGCGACTCGTCAGAGAAAGCAACCCTTTGCCACTCGGCCGAGGTTGAATGGCGATAGTCCATTACGAATTGGAGGCGTTTTCGGCGATGCACAGGCGTCAACATGGGTGCTGTTACCATACGCCTGCTCCGGAGCCCCAACCTCAAAGGGATCGTTGCACTGTCTTGGTGCTGGCACGCCTAGTGGCCCCACTGTTCATTTGTTGTGTCAGTTGCTCAACAGTGGCACGCCGATTGGTCGATGGCCTCTAGGATCGATGGCCCGTGGGGCCCTACAGTTACCTCTTCGGTTGCTCAAAACTGTCTGGTTCGTGCAGTCGCGGTACACCTTCACAACGGCAGCCCTAGAGCAGTTCACGAAGGTGGCCGTTTCTGAAATGCTGCCCCCCTTGGCCCGATAGCCAATGATCATCCCCTTTTGGAGGTCCGACAGGTCACCTGCTCTGCCCATGACGGCGACAATTGCTGTGTTAACGGATGCTACTACACCATGTCAGTGAGTTGGTTGCATGTGTCCGGCGAAGGCCTCATTGTAGTGTTATAGCAAGATTTTATGGTGTTGAAGGGTTGAGCTGTCTGGTTAGAGGACCAGGAGGGGAAGTAGTGTTGTTCGCGGTTTTGTTGCCTGTGTGGTCTGTGTTATGTGGTCTTTGTTGTAATGTTTGTGTAAGCTCTGTTTAAGCCTCTGGCAGAGCATTGTTCCGTAGTTTGCAAGCAAATGCTGTGCGAGCATATTTAAATTTGTTTTTGTTGCGTGAAGAATTCCTTTTAGTGTTAGCTAAGTTTTTCGGTTTGTTTTTTTGGTAAGAAATATCCGAGATGAGAGGACGCCTGTATATTCATTCTCTGAGGAACGTTATGTTTCGAATTGGTGTTAAGTAAACTAATAGTATTAAATTTAAGTTAATTGACGCTTAATTCATTATAATACGAACAGTCCAACCAGTGATTCGACTTTAGGAAGGTAAAACAGCGAAATAGAACCCCGTCATGTTTTGAGCCAACGCTATGGCGCACAACAGAATTCGAACGTCGGAACGACCGTGAGTGTTAGTGACTAGCAAAACAAACTTAAGCTGAGATAACCGTAATGTACGGAACCAGGAAAGCATGCTAAAAGAACTGTTAAGTACTTTGGGATTGTATTCGAAAACGCTCCGATTTCATGTAGAAGCTAGAGATGTGTTGTGCTTGGTTGCCGTGCCGCATGTTAGCCCCCCTCCGTGTAGGAACGACCATTCAAGTGAATATGTCCCACAATATTTTAGTGTGTGGCTTCTCTTTTAAGCGAACAATTGACTATTGTCTTGAAGTTAAGGTTTTTTATGCCATGTAAATTAGCGTTCAAGATGAATATCGTAATTTCGCTCAGTGCGGTTAATGGCGCACCCTGTTCGATGCACAGTGGCAACCCATGAACAATTAATTCCGGGTTTAGGAACCCCAGTTCAGCACAGGCTTTATTCGAGTTGGTCCATTCAAGGCGTAACACGTTGTTTTTGTGCGGGCTGTTAATCAGGGGCACCTGAAGCCTACCAAGGGAGGTTTCTGTGCTTCTCCTCTGTCCACGGTCCATAAAAGAAGCACACTGCGCTTTCAGCGTAACAGTTTGAGAATACTTAATTCGGAGGTTTTTGGGTGCGCATCATTTTCCACACGGAGACTGCTGCTGGAGTTTCGCTGTGTAAAAAGTGCCTCGCTGTATTGCGAGCTTTCGCTATGATTAATAGCGTGAGCCATTAAGAGCACTGTAGACACCGGTGTCTCCAATAGCTTAAGCGTAAATGTGTAAAGTAGCGTATGCAGGGCCCTGATAATTTGATTAACGTAAAGGTTGTTTTGATGCTTATGAATATGTTTCCTTTTGTCTAGTCTGTCTTAAGTAATGGTAAATAAAGAAGTTTCTCTACAATGCTCCGTGTCCATACCCTCATTCCTTATGGGTCCCGAACCCCTGACACGCTCACTCCCGACGCGCACCATTTAGGTGGGGGTGGAGTCTTATAGAGAAGGGAGGGGCGAACGTCACAATACCATGAGACGTTCCAACGTGTTCGAGGAGAGGTGGTCATATTAATGTGTTCCGATTAGTGATGTCAAGATCCGGATATCCTAGACCTTGGTCCGAGATCTCTGATCCGGATCTTGGATCCGAGATCCGAAAATCGGATCCTAGACAGGAAATTGTGTACATGCAAACTTTTTCTGAAAGCAGCTTATAAAAGCTTTTATTAAGTGATAGCCTAGTCCTCTTAAGTCCTAATTAGTCTTAATACGCATCCAGCGAAAGGATCCGAAATCCGGATCCGATATCCGATATCCGAAATCTGGATCCGATATCAGAGATCTGAAATCCGGATCCGATATCAGAGATCTGAAATCCGGATCCGATATCCGAAATCCGGATACGGACCCGGATCCGGATATTTCTAGATCCGAATCCGGATATTATCAGATCCGAATCAGAGATCCGGATCCAACGGACATCACTAGTTCCGACCCTGTATAAGTCGCAAAATCTTCAAATAGCTGCAATGTGAAAATGTGCTATGAATATCAGTCCTTGTACTGATCCTTTACGCAAGTGTCGGTTAGTTGGCAGCACCATCGTGTAACGCATACGCCGCTTATAAGCGCGTTTTCGTGCAGCGGTGAGTGATTCGTGTTTCAAATTAGATGGCAGGTGTTGATTGTACGGTGATGAACAACTGGTCCTAATTCGAATTCTGTAAGCGCAGGGCGAATCTGCTGAGCAAGTTTACGATAACAATGTTTATCCAGGTGGAACATTTCAATGGCCGTCGGACCAGCATCAATGATACCGTTCGTCTAGATCTTCCTTAAGAATTTTGTAATATCACTACCATGAGGAAAATTGAAGACATGATCCGTGCCAATCGACATGTGACAACCTACAGTTTCACAAAATGTGTCCAATGACTGACCAACACAAGACACCAGATCGGGCTTATCATTACATCTCATGAGGAACATCAGAGAGGCTTGCGAGTTCATTATTCACCAGTTTAAACCGGAAACGAAACTCGTCACTATGGAACGGAAACATCCCTCATCACCCAAATCGAAGAAGTTTAAGGACACCCAATTGGCACGGAAGGTGAAGGTCACCGTGTTTTGGGACAGTAAAGGCATCCTATTCGTGGAATTTCTGCCCAAGGATCGCACTGGTATTACAGCATTGTGTATTGTGTAAAACCCTGACGGTCAGCCATTCGCAGGAAACGTTTAAGTGCTTTGTGAGATAGAATTGACAACGCTCGTTCACATACGGCCAACATCACGGTGGCTCGCATAGGGGCCCTAGGTTGGGAACGACTGGCGCATCTGGCCTACAGTCCGGATTTGGCACTATCCGACTTTCACCTCGGTGGTTACCGGTTCCGGGATATGGAGGAGGTCTGTCTAAAGGCGGCTACGACACCAACCATAAACTTTCTTCGCTGCTGGCTTTGAGGGACTCGTGAAACGCTGGGACAAGTGTCTAAATGATGAAGAAGATGACGTTAAAAAATAAACCAAATTTCAGTTCTATATATTTTGTGACCTATATATTGACTTATCCACGGATTAACAATTAAGGAATGCAAAGTGCACTGAATAAATATAATGGGGTTACGACGAAGGGCCTCCATTAAGCCTTTCTTAAATAATTAACCAGTTGTAATTGGCTGGCAAGAGGAGAAAATTTACACGAGGTAAGAAAGCTGTAATGCCCAACGGGAACTGTCCTAATATTCGACAATAATGCACTAAACACAAGCTTTCGTTAACTGCGTTGTAAACTCTTTCCCGCCAAAACTGTAATTCACATCCAGTTAAAATAACATTGGATTCGTGGCGACAACTCAATATAGCTGGCGGAAACGAAATGTCAGTTTCCTTATCTGTAGTCAGTTTTTAACATTCCCCTTTTGTAGAAACAGCAAATCGGTCCCTGTCCGGGGCCATCGTGATCTTTTTTTTTCTTTACCGGGCCCGATTCCAGTAAAGGATCTAACCCGTGACGTCACACACGAGATCTGATTAGCGCACAGAGCAGATATAACAAGCGTGTTATTAAGTCCAATTTTAGCTTTATAATTAAACAATTTTTGACGGAATGCCTGAAAAATATCTTATAATATATGAATTAATTATTTGACATTGGAATATATCAAAGAATTATGAAAAAAATATATATTTTTTTAAAATCACAGTGTTTATTTACATATGAAAAAAATTATATCAGTGATTCTAAAAATTAGCCGACTACACAGTATAGAAAAAAAATGTATCTCCCATAATTCTTTATTTAGGAACACTTTATAAATAAATAATATCTTAAATTCTTATGTCAATATTTTTCCAGATTTAAAAATGGAGGAAAAAAAAGAAGAATGTTGACAGAATGCATAAATACATTTTATTTAGAAAAAAAAATCTGCATAAAACAGTTTAATATATTTTTTTACTTAAAATGTAGACTAATAAATATGTTTAACATATTTACATTTCAATTTTAAAAGTTGGGAGAAGTATTTATTCAATAATAAAAATTTTTTTTCCAGTAATATTAAATTTAATTTTAAAATTTGAAATAACCCCAACACTAAATATAACATAAAAAATAATCAAGTTAAAAATGTTTTAAATTTATTATTTTTTATGTTATTTTTAGTATTGGGATTATTTCAAATTTTAAAATTAAATTTAATATTACTGGAAAAAAATTTTTTATTATTGAATAAATACTTCTCCCAAAGTTTAAACTTGAATTGTAAATACACTACTGTTTATAAAAATCGCAACACCCTGATGGAATAGCCCAATCTGCATTAAATTTGGAGCATTTGCATATCATGGGTCGGAAAAGAAACCATTAGATTTTCAGGTCAATACAATGCGTTTTATTGTCACATTAGTATCGGGTGAAATCACCGTGGGATGCAATTACAGCCTGTAAACGTCGTGGCATTGAGTCAAACAAGCTCTGAATAAGGGCCTGGGGAATGTCCTGCCATGCTCTTTCTACACGGGTATACAGTTCATCCACAGTTGCTGCTGCAGGAGTCTGAGGAGCCAATCGATGAGCAACCCTGTCCCACACATGTTCGATTGGGGACATGTCTGGTGAACGAGCAGGCCAGGGGAACAAGAGCGTCTGATGTGCTTGGAAAAAGGCGAGGACATTTCTGGCCAAATGCGGTCGGGCATTGTCCGGTTGGAATACAGCGCCTGGAAGGTTCTGCAGGAAGGGGATGACCTCGGGTTGCACAACTTCCCTGATGTACCGGTCACTGTTCAGATTGCCATGGATTCTGATCAGACGGGAACGGCCATGGTAACTGATTGCACCCCACACCATCACCCCTGGCATTTGTCCTGAATGACGCTGCAGGATGCATTCTGGAAGGTCGCGCTCGCCACGATGTCTTCTGACTCGTATCCTGCCGTCATGGTGCTGCAAGTTAAACCTTGACTCATCCGAAAACACAACTTGTTGCCATTCAGCTTGCCACTGTTGGTGTTGATGGGCCCATTGCAACCTGAGGCGCCGGTGGTTTTGAGTCAAAGGAATCCGCAACAATGGTACTCGTGCCATCAATCCTCTGGAAATCAAACGGCGTCGTACAGTGCTAGCAGACATTGTCCTGCCTACTGTAGCACCCCACTGTTGTGCTAACACTGTGGAAGTGGCTGTACGATCTGCTACACACATGCGATAGAGGTGTCTGTCATCTCGCGGTGTCGTCGTGCTGGGTCTTCCTGAGCCTGGTCTTCGGTGTGCCCTGTTCTCTTCGCTCCACTGCCTCCATGCACGCATAATTGTCGTTGCATTACGTCCTACACGAGCAGCAATGTCACGATACGACCATCCCGCTTCACGCAGACCAATTATGCGTCCCCTTTCAAAGTCTGTCAGCTGTTGATATGGTACCCTTCGTCGTCATCGAGGCATGGTGTTCTTTCAAGCAATTACTCTGAAAATCTAATCATTTATACTCTGACCCATTGTATGCAAATATTGCAAATTGCATATGGATTAGACCACTCCATCAGGGTGTTGCGATTTTTATAAACAGTAGTGTATGTTAAACATTTTTATTAGTCTACATTTTAAGTAAAAAAAAAAAAATTATGTTTCAAGCATAATTTTTTTCCAAATAAAATGTATTTGCATTCTGTAAACATTCTCCTTTTTTTCCCTCCACTTTTAAGTGTGGAAAAATACTGACATTAAAATTTAAGACACTATTTATCTACAAAGTATTCCTATGTGAGATACAATTTTTTTCCTAATTTTTAGAATTACTGATATAATTCTTATCATATGTAAATAAACACTGTGATTTAAAAAAATATATTTTTTTACATAATTTTCTGATATATTCCGACGTCAAAGAATTAATTCATATATTGTAAGATATTTTTCAGGCATTACGTCAAAAAATGTTGAATTATAAAGCTAAAATTGGACATAATAACGCGCTTGTCATATCTGCTTTGGGCGCTAATCAGATCTCTTGTGTGACGTCATTAACTCTTGTATCGGGCCCGGTAAAGAAAAAAAAAGATCACGATGGCCCCGCCCTGTCCTGGGCTGCTGGATTTGCTGTAATGGTTCCGTCTAGTCTTATTCGTTTGACTACATTTCGAAGTGATTTTTCAATTGAAAAATGGAAGGAAAAATTCTGCGACCCGGATTCGAACCAGAAACCTCGACTATCATGGCCGATGCCTCTACCAATTAGGCTATCGCAGACACCACGGAGAGCCAAGCTGTCTCAAGGTGTCTTAAAGACAACCAAGTTGTCACGGTTGAAAGCCCAATGGGAGACGGGAACCTGGCCCGCAGATCGAGAATTTCTCCACTCCAAACCATCAGAAAGTTGATGAACTCACAAGTAAATAATAATAAACATTAACTGCAGATGCGTCTCCAAGCATAGGTAATGATTTTTCAATTGAAAAATGGAAGGAAAAATTCTGCGAGCCGGTTTCGCCCCGGTTCGAACCAGGCCATGATAGTCGAGGTTCCTGGTTCGAATCCGGGTCGCAGAATTT
>JAHWFO010028253.1:0-11135 GCA_023313115.1 Rhysida immarginata | reverse complement strand
TTTTTTTTTTTTTTTGCAGAAATCGAAACTGCATGTTCCACTAAGTATATACACCAAAATGTACTGCATTTGGCTTAATAGAATTCTCGCTAGCGAGCTCTGAACACCTCACGTTATTTCTTGCCCACCCGGTATTTTCTATTCTTATTTCCCGCAGCCTAGAGTTTATGGGGTAATGGACAGGATGTTAAAAACATATTATTGTTACAAAAAAAGGCAATAAGAATTATATCTGGCTCCCACTCCTTAGCTCACTGTAAACCTCTTTTTGTTAAAGAAGGTATACTTACTGTAATAAACTTATATATCTATACTTGCTTGGTCAGGGTTAAACAAAATCTAAATGATTATTCTCCAAGAAATAAAATTCATTCTTATGTAACCAGAAATTGCCAATACCTAGATCAGCCTTACTGCAGACTAAATAAGTCTCAGAACTGGTACTCTTCGATGAGTATCAGGATATTCAATAAATTGCCAACTACCAGTCATGACGTTAATCTAAACAAATTCAAACTGGTTGTATATGACTGGCTTTTATCTCATCCATTTTATGATATTCAGGAGTATCTGAACCTTTCAGAAATTCTTATTAAATTCTAAATTAAATAACTCTTAAGTTTATTTTTTACTGTATTCCTGTACATTCCTGTTATTCTTACCATGTACCTTGACATATGCACTGTATAGTGTTTTCGACTAATAAATTGTAATTGTATTGTAATTGTATATGTTTCCGTCATTATCACGCTTTAAGAAACTTCGTTACGTTATACATGATACCGCTATTATATCGTTATTTCGTTACGTTTCAGTTACGTTCCACAGCCCTGATATCGTTATTTCTTTACGTTTCCGTTACACTCCGCAATACAGATTTTGTTATGTTTCCGTTATTATCCCGCTTTAAGAAATTTCGTTACGTTAAGCATTATAATACCGCTATTCATATCGTTATTTCGTTACGTTTCAGTTACGTTCCACAGGCAGGGCTGTGAGTAATTATCCCGGGCAACGCCGGGTCCTCTGCTAGTCTTCTATATATATAAAGAAGGATGTGTGTTTGTATGTTTGTGAGTTTGTTTGTTTGTTTGTTTGTTTCTTATGCAAATCTACAGTTTTATGCCGATCTTGATGAAATTTTGCATAGTTGACCTTCAAAGCAAGAGGAAGGTCACTGTCTACTGCAGATTTCGAAAAAATAATAATTATTGATAAAAAATCGATATTCATGGTTATGGCAAGGCATATCAATGAGAAATATCTCATGACCAACAATGCAAGGCAAGGTTTGTGCAACAATACTTATCACCAACAATGTTTGTGCAACAATACTTATCACCAACAATGTTTGTGCAACAATACTTATGAACAAAACTTATCAACACGCAATTCACAAACAGTCAGCATGGACCAACAATATATATCTCATGACCAACAATGTAAGGAAAAGTTTCTGCAACAATAGGTATCAACAATGCACCAACACTATGTAAGGATCAACAATATATGTCTCATGACCAACAATGCAAGGCAAAGCTTGTGCAATGTTGAATTCAATGCATAGACTTCCTGTTATTCAGGCTTTTCTTAGAAAAGAGAATCCTTAGTAATTAACAATTTCTTGAAAATCTTTAAAAATGATCAGTAATTGGAGATAATGGAGAGTTAGCAGACTATTTAGAAAGAGTGAAAGACGATAGAGGAAGCACTCTTTTAGCTCCGTGCTGTATTAATCAAATGGTAATTAGAAGAATCGGCGACTGCTAGACTACACAAAGAGATGAATGGCTTAAAGTAAGATTACGTGACTAAGAAATTATTTAAGTTAGCAGCGGCATACATGGAGAGGTTCATCCATTGTGAGCATTTAAAAATTTTTTCCGAGTTTTCATTATGAATTTTTACTGTATTAATTCTAAGCGTTTTCATGTTTTTATTTTTAAGATATTGCAAAATTTAATCATAAAAACAGTCCGAGTCACGCGGGGGTTATCACCTAGCTCATTTGGTAACACATCAGATCCAAACATTTCATAAAAATGCATTTTGACTATATTTTGTTGGAATGTGTATATTTTGAAAACTGAGATGTTGATAATGCGATGACTGAACGTCCGTTTCCAAGAATTATTAATAATGTGCATAAAAAGATGATGCAATGACAAAACATTAATAAGGCAGCGTCTATTGATGATGCAAAGGAGTCACGCGTGTCTCCCTTGAGTTGCATATCAAACGTCCAGACGACTGGCAAAAAGTTGTGCCTGGAAAGGAAAGAGAAAGAACGAGTATTGGTCAGAGAAACTCTGCAACTAAAATAGAAAAAGCTATACGGGCATTTAAAAACATCTGAGCAACGGGAGTTTCGAATACAGCAAGAGCTTCTACGTTAAGAGCAAAAAAACTTTGGTCCTGGTACATAATTTAACTTTTTGAGATTGTTCTGTTTACCTACAAGTGTAATTATCCCGGGCAACGCCGGGTTCCTCTTCTAGTATTTCTATATATATAAAGAAGGATGTTTGTTTGTTTGTTTGTTTATGGGTTTGTTTGTTTTTTATATAAAATCTACAGTTTTATTCCGTTATTGATGAAATTTTGCATACTTGACCTTCAAAGCAGGAGGAAAGTCACTTTCTATCTCAGATTTCGGAAAAATAATAATTATCGATAAAAAATCGATATACATGGTTATGGCAGGGCACATTAATGAGAAATATCTCATGACCAACAATGCAAGCAAAGTTTGTGCAACAATAGGCCCATCGTGTTCGCATCAACAATGGTATCAACGCGCAATTCACCAATAACAATGAGTACAGAATTATGATGCAATGTTAAAGCAATATTTACAAGAATTATAACAATGAACATAAAATGATGCAATATGGGTAAGTTTCAATTTGTAACAGTGCATAGAATTCCTGTTATTCAGGCTTTTCTTAGAAAAGAGAGTTTTTAGTACGTAACAATTTCTTGAATATCTTTAAAAATGATCAGTAATTGGAGATAATGGAGAGTTACCAGAGGAAGCACTCCTTTAGCTCCGTGCTGTAGTGAGCAAATGGGAAGCAAGTAAATATAAGAATCGGCGACCGCTAGACTGCAGAATGTGATGAATGGCCAAGTTTTGCTTCAACACATCGAGAGAAGAGTGGAAATTGCAACAACATCGAGTGTACATCTGAAATAAGAGTAAGAAATTATTTAGACTAGCAGTGGCACCCTTGGAGAGGTCCAGCCATTGTGAGCATTTAAAAATTTTTTTTTCGAATTTTCATTAAGAATTTTTAACGTATTAATTCTAAGTATTTTCGTGTGTTTATTTTTAAGATATTGCAAAATTTAATTTAATTTTTGAGATTGTTCTGTTTACCTACAAGTGTAATTATCCTTGGCAACGCCGGGTATCTTTGCTAGTATATATATATATATATAAAGAAGGATGTTTGTGGGTTTGTTTGTGGGTTGTTTTTTTGTGGTTTTCTTTGTTTCTTATACAAATCTACAGTTTCATTCCGATCTTGATGAAATTTTGAATACTTGACCTTCACAGCATGAGAATGGCCACTGTCGCTCTCAGATTTTTTAAAAAAAATTATTATTGATAAAAAAAATCGATATTCATAGTTATGGAGAGGCATATTAATGAGAAATATCTTACGACCAACAATGCACGGAAAAGTTTGTGCAACAATCTTCATAACAATGGTATCAACACGCAATTCACAAACACTGGTATCAACAATGGTATCAACACGCAATTCACAAACACTCTGCAAGGACCAACAATATATATCTTATGACCAGTAATGCAAGGAAAGGTTTGTGCAACAATAGGTATCAACAATGGTGTCAACAAGCATTTCACATTGCACGGACCAACAATATATATCTCATGACCAACAATGCAAGGCAAAGTTTGTGGAATATAGATAGATAAGTTTCAATCTGTAACAATGCAGAGAATTCCTGTTATTCAGGCTTTTCTTAGAAAAGAGAGTTCTTACAAGGAAATCCCTCGAACATGTATGTCACAGATTTCCACCAAATTGAAATATGTTATTCATCTGCAGCTACTATAGATGCTTGCAAAATTAGAGAGTGTGAAATTGTGTTTCTTTCAAAATAAACTACAAAAAAGAAAAAATTTCAGCATACATGGCCATACAGAGACTCCATTGTTAAAGCGGTTCCGCTATGTGGGGTTCCCATGTTAGTACGTAACAGTTTCTTGAAAATCTTTAAGAATGATCAGTAACTGGAAATAATGGAGAATTAGCAGCCTATTGAGAAAAAGTGGAAAGACGACAGAGGAAGCACTTTTTTAGCTCCGTGATGTATTGAGCAAACGGTAAGCAAGTACATAGAAGAACAGGCGACCGAATTGATGAATGGCCAAGTGTTGCCTCAAGACATTGATGGAACAGTGGAATTGCAACAACATCACGTGCACATCTAAAGTAAGATTACGTGAGTAAGAAATTATTTAGACAAGCAATGGCATCCTTAGAGAGGTCCATCCATTGTGAGCCTTTAAAAATTTATTTTTTGGAATTTTTATTAAGAATTTTTACATTATTAATTTTAAGCGTTTTCATGTGTTCATTTTTAAGATATTTCAAAATTTAATCAAAAAAACAAAGAGTCAGAGCCACGTAAGCGTTATCACCTGGCTTATTTGATAGCACAGCAGATCGAAACATTTTCTAAAAATACATTTTGATTATCTTCTGTGGGAATGTGTATATTTTGGAAACTGACATGCTGCTAATGCGATGACTGAACATTCGTTTCCAAAAATTATTGATAATGAGCATAAAGTGATGATGCAGTGACAGAACATTAATAAGGCAGCGTCTATTGATGAGGCAAAGGAGTCACGTGTTTCCCTTGAGCTCCCTATCAACGTCTACACAACTGTCAAAAATTTATGTGTCTGGAAAGGAAGAGAAAGAACGAGTATTGGTCAGAGAAACTAAAATAGAAAAGACTATACGGGCATTTGAGACATCTGAAAAACGGCAGTTTCGAATAGAGCAACAGGGTATAAGAGCTTCTACGTCAAGGGCAAGAAAAACTTGGGTATAAAGAATCCAATGATGTTCCCTGGTGGTGAAGATGGGTATTATTTTATTCTGAGGCAAGTCAACTAGAGATAAATAAAGTCCTGGTATATCACCTAGACTTCCTGTTTTTCGTATTTTTCGTAGAATTGATAGTCCCTCTGCTCTGTGTTGCATTGATTGAGTTGTTTTACAACAAATTGGGAGTTATATATTCATTTTTTGGGATTCTTCTCTTTACCCACAAGTGTAATTATCTCGGGCAACGCCGCGTAGAGTTCTCACACTGTAAGATGAAGGGAAGAGTTCACTTTATCGCGCTCAATAGATAGGGATAGGTAGGGAAAATTTTTTTAAAATGCTCTAATTTTCTTAAATCCTGGCAATTCAACAATAGGCTGCAACGAGCGGTTGCAAGCAGGCTTCAGTGAAAATAAAAGCAACTCACAGATCGCGTATGAGTATATAAAGTATTCTATCTTTATGACGTCCCTCCCTATTGAGCGCGATAAAATGAACTCTTCCACTTCACCTTACAGTGTGAGAACTCTACCTCTGATAGTCTTTCTATATATATAAAGAAGGATGTTTGTTTGTGGGTTTGTTTGCTTGTTTGTTTCTTATGCAAATCTACAGTTTTATTCCGATCTTGATAAAATTTCGCATACATGGCCTTCAAAGCATGAGGAAGGCCACTGTCTACCTCAGATTTCGGAAAAATAATAATTATCGATTAAAAATCGATATTCATGGTTATGACAGGGCATATTAATAAGAAATATCTCATGACCAACACTGCAAGGCAAACTTTGTGCAACAATAGGTATCAACAATGGTATCAACGCGCAATTCTCAAACACTCAGCACGGACCAACAATATATATCTCATGACCAACAATGAAAGGAATAGTTTGTGGAATGATCAGGCTTTTCTTAGAAAGGAGAGTTCTTAGTACTTAACAATTTCTTGAAAAATATTAAAAAATTTTTTATTGTATTCAAGGGTTCTTGTGTCTCGTCCTTCTCTAAATATATTATATCCGTTCATTGAAAATCTTTAAAAATGATCAGTAACTGGAGATAATGGAGAGTTAGCAGACTATTAAGAAAGAGTGGAAAGACGAGAGAGGAAGCACTCCTTTAGCTCCGTGGTGTATTGAACAACTGGTAAGCATGTCAATAGAAGAATCGGCGATCGCCAGACTACACAAAGAGATAAATGGCCAAGTTTTGGTTCAAGACATCGAGAGAAGAAAGGGAATTGCAACAACATCAAGTGTACATCTAAAGTAAGATTACGCGAGTAAGAAATTATTTAGACTAGCAGTGGCATCCTTGAAGAGGACCATCCATTGTGAGCCTTTAAAAATTTTTTTTCAAATTTCCATTAAGAATTTTTACTGTATTAATTCTAAGCGTTTTCATGTGTTTATTTTTAAGATATTTCAAATTTTTTTAAAAAAAAAGTCCGAGCCACGCCGCGGTTATCACTTAGCATATTTGGTAGCACAACAGATCCAAACATTTCCTGAAAATTCATTTTGATTATATTCTGTGGGACAGTGTATATTTTGAAACTGAGATGCTGATAATGCGATGACTGAACATTCGTTTCCAAGAATTATTGATAATGAGCATAAAGTGAAGATGCAGTGACAGAACATTATTAAGGCAGTGTCTATTGTTTAGCATAGGAGTCAGGCGTGTCTCCCTTGACCTCCCTATCAAACGTCCAGACGATTGGCAAAAAATTATGTCTGGAAAGGAAAGAGAAAGAACGAATATTGGTCGGAGAAACTCAACAACTAAAACAGAAAAAGCTCTGCGGGCGTTTGAAACATCTGAACAACGGGAGTTTCGAAAAGAGCAAGAGAGTATAAGAGCTTCAACGTCAAGGGCAAGAAAACCTTGAGTCTAAAATATCTGGTGATGCTCCGCAGTGGTGAGGCAACTCAAGAAGAGTTTCGATAAATTCCCGGTATATCACCTAGACTTCCTTGTATTTTTAGTAGAACGGATAACCCCTTTGCTCTGTGTTGTATTGCTTGAGTTTTTTTAACCAATTGGGAGTTATAATTTAATTTTTTGAGATTGTTCTATTTACCTACAAGTGTCTTTATCCCGGGCAACGCCGGGTACCTCTGCTAGTCTATCTATTTATCTATATACAGAGTGTTTTTGAATTGAGTACAGATATTTTGGGAGATGATAGAAGAGGTCCTTAGAAGTATTTTTTTGTCATATGAACATGGGGTCCCCGCAGCTCCGTTTACTTACAATACTGCATTGAACAATCAAATGACACCGGGACGCAGAGTGCGTTGGTAGACCTAGATTATTTTATTTTTAACAATTACCACAGGCAATCTACTGTAATAACTTTTAGAGTAATTGTTTGCAAAGAAATTTCAAGGTGCACGTGCTTGTTTGTTGAAAAGTCTTAGGACAAACTTCGTCAAGGAGTTTCCATGGTATCCAACCCCTTTGCAAAATACGATTAGTCCATATGTAAATGAACTAATCGCATTCTGGGAAGCAGTAGGTAAAGATTTGTTTTAAAAAGCTCACTTGATGTGTTAATTGTTAAAAATAAAATAATCTAGGCCTACCAACGCACACGGCGTCCTGGTGACATTTGATTGTTCAATGCAGTATTGTAAGTAAACGGAGCTGCGGGGACCCCATGTTCATCTGACAAAAAATACTTCTAAGGACCTCTTCTATCATCTTCCAAAAAATCTGTACTCAATTCAAAAACACCCTGTATATATAAAGAAGGATGTTTGTTTGTTTGTGGGTTTGTTTGTTTTTTATACAAATCTACAGTTTTATTCCGATCTTGATGAAATTTTGCATACTTGACCTTCAAAGCATGAGGAAGGTCACTGTCTGCTTCAGATTTCGAAAAAATAATAATTATTGATAAAAAATCGATATTCATGGTTATGGCAAGGCATATTAATGAGAAATACCTCTTGACCAACAATGCAAGGCAAAGTTTGTGCAACAATAGGCCCATCGTGTTCGCATCAACAATGGTATCAACGCGCACTTCACCAATAACAATGAGCGCAGAATGATCATGCAATGTTAAAGCAATCTTTCCAAGAATTATAACAATTAACATAAAATGATGATGCAATATGGATAAGTTTCAATTTGTAACAATGCATAGAATTCCTGTTATTCAGGCTTTTCTTAGAAAAGAGAGTTTTTAGTACTTAACAATTTCTTGAAAATCTTTAAAATGATCAGTAACTGGAGATAATGGAGAATTACCAGACTATTGAGGAATAATGGAAACGTGACAGAGGAACACTCCTTTAGCTCCGTGCTGTATTGAGCAAATGGGAAGCAAGAAAATAGAAGAATCGGCGACCGCTAGACTGCACAAAGTGATGAATGACCAAGTTTTGCTTCAACACATCGAGAGAAGAGAGGAAATTGCAACAACATCAAGTGTACATCTGAAGTAAGATTACGTGAGTAGGAAATTATTTAGACTAGCAGTGGCATCCTTGGAGAGGTCCAGCCATTGTGAGCCTTTAAAAAAAAATTTTTCGAATTTTCATTAAGAATTTTTACTGTATTAATTCTAAGCATATTCCTGTGTTTATTTTTAAGATATTGCAAAATTTAATTTAATTTTTTGAGATTGTTCTGTTTACCTGCAAGTGTAATTATCCCGGACAACGCCGGGTACCTTTGATAGTCTATGTATATAAATAAAGAAGGATGTTTGTTTGTGGGTTTGTTTGTTTGTTTCTTATACAAATCTACAGTTTTATTTCGATCTTGATGAAATTTTACATACTTGACCTTCAAGCCATGAGGAAGGTCACTGTCTACCTCAGATTTCGAAAAAATGATAATTATTGATAAAAAAATCGATATTCATGGTTATGGCAAGGCATATTAATGAGAAATATCTCATGACTAACAAAGCAAGGTAAAGTTTGTGCAACAATAGGTATCAACAATGGTATCAACATACAATTCACAAACACTCTGTAAAGACCAACAATATATATCTCATGACCAACAATGCAAGTAAAAGTTTGTGCAACAACACATATCAACAATGGTATCAACACGCAATGCATCAACATTATGCAGGGAACAACAATACATATCTCATGACCAACAAAGAAAAGCAAAGTTTGTTCAATATACATAAGGTTGAATTTGTATCAATGCATAGAATTCCTGTTATTCAAAGCTTTTCATAGAAAAGAGAGTTCTTAGTACTTAACAATTTTTTTGAAAATCTTTAAAGATGATCAGTAACTGGAGATAATGGAGAGTTAGCAGACTATTGAGAAAGAGCGGAAAGACGACAGAGGAAGCACTCCTTTAGCTCCGTGCTGTATTGAGCAAATGGTAAGCACTCCTTCAGATCCAAACATTTCCTAAAAATATATTTTGATTATATTCTGTGGGAATGTGTATATTTTGGTAACTGAGATGCAGATAATGCGATGATTGGACGTTCGTTTCCAAGAATTATTAATAATGAGCATAAAATGATGATGCAATGAAGAACATTAATAACGCAGCGTCTGTTGATGAGGCAAAGGAGTCACGCGTATCTCCCTTGTGCTCCCTATCAAACGTCGAAACGACTGGCAAAAATTTATGTGTCTGGAAAGGAAAGAGAAAGAAGGAGTATTGGTCAACGAAACTCTGCAACTAAAACAGAAAAAGCTGTAAGAGCATTTGAAACATCTGAACAACGGGAGTTTCGAACAGAGCAAGATGGTATAAGAGTTTCTACGTCAAGGGCAAGAAAAACTTGGGTCTAAAATATCTGGTGATGCTCCGCAGTGGTGAGCCAAGTCAAGAAGAGTTTAGATAAAGTCCAGGTATATCACCTATAATTTCTGCTTTTCGTATTTTTCGTAGAATAGATAGTAGCTTTGCTCTGTGTTGTATTGATTATTATTTAACCAATTGGGAGTTATAATTTAATTTTTTGAGATTGTTCTGTTTACCTACAAGTGTAATTATACCGGGCAACTCCGGGTACCTCTACTAGTCTCTCTATAAAATTTTAATTTTTGTGGAATCTGTAATGTTTTCAGATACCAAAAATTGAGTATTTGTAGATTGTTTGCAATTTTTATGTTGGGTTTGCTGTGGGCTTTTGTCATATATTGTATGTTTAATCTCTCTAACGGGTATTGTAAAAATCACTGTTGTTGGGGTTGCTATGGAGAGGCGCAAGAAAAATAAGATGAAGGAAGATGGAGCAAAGGAAATAAAGAAGAAAATTTTAGTATACTCTAGCTGATGATAGGTAATAAAATAGGCTGATCCTAAAAGGACCACTGCCTAAAAGGAAATAGGTGAGTAAAGGGGGGGGGTCTCTATTTTTGGACAGTAGAAACTATACTTATTCAGCTTCATTTCGAGTGTTTACACTATCGCTAGATGACTAAGACGGTCTCATGAATGCCATATTACTGTTTCATACTATTTGACGAGAAGAAGAACATACGAATAAGATAATTGTATAATGGCCTTGTAATTAAAATTGCTTATTGATCGGCCTCGGTGGCTCAGTGATTGCGTGATCGCCTCTGAAGCCGAGAATGCGGGTTCGACCCCAGTCGAGGAAGACGAGGATTTTTTCAGGGGGGAAATCCTGATATCACGCACATCCTTCGGAAGGGAAGTAAAGTTGTTTGCCGGCTGCACGTTAAGGCACCCTTGCGAGGCAAAATTTGCGGCCCCTATAACGCCGTCCTGAACTGACCATAGCAGTTAAAAAAGGCGTTAATACCAAACAAACCAAACCAAACGAAAACAAATTGCTTATTGGCTGAATGAAAATTGGGGAATGTCCATCTTGATGATAAACAAGCCTGGTTAAGATTGTCTAGTAATACGATCTTCCTCTAGTCTGCATTTCTTTCTTCAGTCTTTAGAATACGTCATGAGCATTTAGTTTATGTTGTTGGTGTTAAGACGAATGTGTTAGAGTATATACACTATATGATCAAAAATATCCGGACACCCCTCACAGATCATCGATTGGCCCAATGTCACATGATAATGACTTGCACA
>JAHWFO010028238.1:540397-562577 GCA_023313115.1 Rhysida immarginata | reverse complement strand
ATCGCAATAAAGTTTCGTTATGTGGATTAGTGGTTTCCCAGTTCTCCTTAATTTGATGTCCATCCACATACCATTGAAAGTGGTATTTCGGTCTGGCCCTTCGGTATTTTGTGTACAATGAGCTTTGAAAGTTTCCCCTGAACCATACTGGTTCCATGAAACCACATACCATTGAACCTATTTCGACTGTCATCAATTTTACGCTAATATTCAATCATGAAATTTTACGTTAATATTCAAGCTGTTTTATACACCGGGTGTTTCAATGTATCTTGCATTGCGTTTCAAAGAACACCTTGACACGTATAAGAAACGGGACCGTGTCTCTCACTATGCCAACCATCTCGCAGATTCCGGACACACTTTGAAGACACAAGAAGAGGTTATGTCTGTCTTGCACATCTGCAATAAACCAGAAAAAATTGCTACCCTCGAAGCGATCGAAATATTCAAGGCCAAGAGGTCCACTCCCCACTTGCTTCTCAATTGCCAGACGGACTTTAATGTGTATACAACACTTAGTTCTTTATCTGATCTACTATGATTTTCTCTCGTTTTCTTTATTTTATGTTTCTTCTGCATTTTGTAAATTTTCTTACCCTTTTATTTTATTTTGTTGTTTTTATGTAAATCCTCTTGTCTTCGGACAACCGGATATGTTCTCTTTTCGGTCCGCGTTAAACGCGCACCATCTCTGTACAATTTCTTTTTTGTATTTTTCAAAAAAAAATTTTGTATTTAATTTATTTTATTCTAATGGCCATTACATCCTTTTTGAACTCATTGGCCCCCTTGCATTATATCCTATTGGTTCTTATATTTATTTACGCTCATTGCTTAACTTGTACCACTGTTCTGTATATATAAAGGCTTGCATGCCTCTCGCTGTATATCTGCCAATGGTTTTGGTTCTACTCCCGAACACCGAACACAACCAATCATTGAAAAACGTAACACGTATTGGGCCGCTGGCAGTTTCAGTGGAGGCCTTTCGAGGAAACAAGAAGCCACTACAGTGTTACAACTGCCTGCGCTTCGGACACGTATCCATGGGCTGCACGGAAGATCCTCGTTGTAATAAATGTGCTGAGGGGCACCAGTCAAGAGATTGCCCCAAGATCAAAGGACAAGACCCCCCAAAGTGCATCAGATGTGGTGGACAGCACACATCAAGCTACACGAAATGTCCAAAGTACCCCCAGGTTCAAAGGATGTCTAGTTCTAAAGTGACAGCAGGCAAATCCTATGCTGCCGCTGTGTCTACGCCGGAAGATAAAGGCCTCAACATCAACGACCTACCAGGTATGTATAAGCAATTAGGACG
This sequence comes from Rhysida immarginata, assembly GCA_023313115.1. Taxonomy (NCBI): domain Eukaryota; kingdom Metazoa; phylum Arthropoda; class Chilopoda; order Scolopendromorpha; family Scolopendridae; genus Rhysida; species Rhysida immarginata. The sequence goes on along the minus strand of JAHWFO010028238.1, from coordinate 561,253 downwards.
TATCTTTAATCTGTTTTCTAATCTAGGCAAAAATTACCCACAGTTGAGTGGGCTCCTTACGACCAACTAATTTTAGTATGGCTGCACAACGTTATACATTAATCAACAAAGGTGAACTTCGGTGCGTGATATGGAACGCTAGGGGCATTCCCCGAAAGCGTATCGAGTTTCACAACTTTCTGATAAATCACGAAATCGACGTGGCTTTCCTCTGTGAAACTCACCTCAAACCAAGCCAAGACTTCAAGCTACCTGGCTATTGTGTGTACCGTAAGGATCGAATGGCTTCAAATGCTGCAAGATGTGCGTCTGGGGGCGCTGCGATCATCATTAAGAGGGGAATTCAACACCAAGAATTAGTATCCAAGTCTTATGCAGGTATGGAATCAGCCTCCATCATTATCAATGACGTATCCTGTGGTGAAGTGAAGTTCGTAGCGCTCTACAATTCACCTAAACAATATCTTGACATTTGCGAGCTTGATGAACTCTTCAGTGGTGACACTCCAGTCGTCCTGGCTGGTGACCTAAATGCCAAGCATCCAAGCTGGAACTCCAGAACGCAGAATTACAACGGCATGATTCTCTATAGGTACATACAAGGTAGAGATGATATCATCGCTGCTGGACCTGTGGAGGATACCTACTACTGCGACCACTCCCCTAGTAGTGACGTTTTGGACATCTCGCTCTTGAAGGGTTTCTTCAAACCGTACAATGTCTTCACGATTGATGACCTTTCTTCTGACCACAAGCCTGTGGCGTTGTACTTTGACAATGTTGACATAAATTTCCGAGAGGAACTCGTACATCATCAAGACTGGAGGCTCTACAAAGATATTCTTAAGGACTATGGCTACCATCCCGACGTTGCTTACTGTACAGAGGACATCGATCAACTTGTTGATGACATCACCAGATGTATTAACAGTGCCATAGAAGTCAGTAAGTATCCATCAGAGAAAAAAACCTTCTCATCGAATCCAACTCTCTCCTGGAATCCAACGCCTAATTGCTGAAAGAAACAGGACCCGTAGACTTTGGCAACGCTATCGTGAACCTTGGCTCAAAACCAAGTACAACAGGTTAGTGCGAAGAGTTCAAGAGGAGATTAAAGAGCTTCGCGACGCTAGATGGAATGAAAAACTCAAAAGCTTGTCGGCTCGCGACAATTCCATTTGGAGTATGGTTAGAGCTTTACAGAAGAAGAAGAATGTTATGCTTCCTCCACTCCGTACACCACAAGGTAACTATGTGCAAACTGATCAGGACAAGGCCCAAGTCATAGCAGATTCACTGGAACTGCAGTTTGTTACTCCTACCAACGATAAGCCCGAGAGCCAAATCATGTCTCGGCGTGTGGAAGAAGGTATTTACAACTTTGATGAAGTCCCGAAGCATTTTACGAAGTACAACATCGAGGCTGGTGAGATCGCCAACATCATAAATAAACTGAAAAAGAAGAAGGCTCCAGGAAAAGACAAGGTGAGTAATAACGCCCTTATGAATTTCCCAAAGAACTTTATTGAATTTCTCACCAATATCATTAGCGACTGCTGGAAATTTTCTTACTTCCCTGTGGTTTGGAAGAAATCTATTGTGTTGAGTATCCCAAAGCAGGGACAAAATCCTGCAATTTCCGCGAGCTACCGACCTATTAGCTTGCTACCCTCGATGTCCAAGGTGTTGGAGAGAACGATCCTTGTCAGATTCCAAGATCACTGTCTAGCAAATGACCTTTTACGGGAAGAGCAGTTTGGCTTTCGTGCTGCCCACTCTTGTCCGATGCAGATATGGAGGCTCGTTGAAGACCTGAGCACCCCCCTGAACCTATCCAGGTACTGTGGGGTGGTATTTCTCGATGTCAGTAAAGCTTTTGACCAAGTGTGGCATGAGGGCCTTGTCTACAAAATGATCAGAGACGGGTTCCCTGCCGATTTGATCTTGATGGTGAAATCCTTTCTTGACGGCAGATCCTATCAAGCCAAGGTTGGAGAAAATCTTTCCACACCCCGTGTTGTAAAGGCCGGTGTCCCTCAGGGTTCTGTCCTCGGGCCTATGCTATTTAATTACTTTGTACATGATTTCCCAAAACCCGATAATTGTAATCTGTATTTTTATGCGGATGACACTGCCATTATGACATGGGCACACCAGCCGGCTCACGTTATCACTCGGCTGCAGTGCGCCTTGAAGCAGTTCGAAGACTGGTTTAACTGCTGGAAGTTGAACCTTAACGTCGGAAAGTGCAAGGCTTTGTACCTCAGTAGGAAGCTCAAGCATCCCCCAGATTCTCTTGTTCTGTTTAATAAGAAACTGGACTGGGTGGACAACTACAAGTACCTGGGAGTTATCATTGACTCAAGACTCTCATGGAACCAGCATATGTCCTATGCTCTGAACAAAGCGAAGAGGGCTAAGTACAGTATCATAGCTCTTATGGGTCGCAATAGCGCCCTCAGCATTGACAACAAGCTACTTCTGTACAAATCGATTATCCGGACCATACTCCTCTATGGCATGCCTGCGTGGGCGACTATCTGTAAAAGCAGATGGAGTGAACTACAGTCATTCCAGAATGTTACCCTGAGGACCATTGCCCAGCTGGACAGAAGGACGGTGAAAAACCAATCCATCCACCTCGATTTAAACATGGCCCATATCGGTAAGTTTATACAGGATCTCCTTTTGATTATGATACAGAAGATGAAGACTCACGACAATAAACTTGTGAAAGGGATACTGGAGAACTCAATGAATATGAACTGGCATACGAAGTATCGTAAACCGAGGCTCGTTCTTGACATCAATTTTGAAGATATTAGCAACGTCTCTTTCCCAGACTACTGGAAGATGTGATAATCTTATTTCTCCTTGTATTTTTTATTTCGTTTGTTTTTTTGTTTCTGACAATCGTCAATCTTACTTTCTTTTTTGTATAATATGGAAGACCGCTTGGGTTGGTAAGGCTTCTTGACTACCTCAGTGTATTTCCTTTGGAGTTTATTCTGGTTAGATGAGCTTTGTGAAAGCGCTGCTTTCGTCCCATCCTAACGAATGTACACTTCACTGTTCGATTGTCGATTGTCGCTGTATATCCTTGTCAAAGCCGGGAATAAATGGCGAAACTAGTTGGGACTCCTTATGTCCCTCTGTTATACTGTAAGGCCACCACCTGTTTAGTTTCGAAATTAGTTCACTATGTATTTCTATCGCTGCCCGTTTAGATTTTTCAAATACACCTGTCATTTTTGAAACACCCGGTAATACATGCCATATATTAGCATTGAAAGTTTCCAGTGGACCATAATGGTACCACTAAACCACTTACCCTTGAACCAGTTTTGACTGATATTACCATCAAGGAAGTCCATCGCGTGTCTTACTTAATTCACAAGCCTTTTCTCTGCTTTAGCTATGGAATGCCAAAGTGAGGACAACATTTGGCTGTGCACAGGCCATTTATACATGGGATTGTATAGTGAAAAACCTGGTCCCCTAAATTATTTGTGACATTTTGAACCGGAAGTAGTTCACCGATTTTTTCCACCAACGTACTCAGTCTTCCGATTTTCCTAAGTTGTCGGAAGTCGAAAATTCGAAGCGTTCGAAAGCTAGAGCACCAACAGACAGACAGACAGACGGACGGACGGACGCATATTGTGAAAACATAAGTACCTATCGGTCCTAATAAATAAATATATAAAGCGATGGCCTCTAATCGACAAAGACAAAATAGAAATACTAGATACGTATGTATATCAAAGAGATGCCTGCTTCCGGAAACGGTCTAAAAAGACAAATGGATAAATCTTAACACTAGCACTTATCTAGCCTAATACAGAACTAGATCGATTCAATCTAGATACGAACTGGATTCATTAAGTAACTGGATTCTTTTCGAATCCACAGATTGTTCGCACTTCGGCATTGCTAATCCAATTAGCGAACTCATACTTTAAACTCGACTCAGTTTTACAACTCCAATTGTTATTATAGTCAACATATGCAAGGGATTGTAAATGAGCTAATTTCTTTTTTGTCGTCTCAATCCATCCAGCCGGCCAGGTGGCCGAGAGGGCTAGGACGCAGGCTTTCTAGTTCTCGAGTCCGCCTGGTCGTGGGTTCGAATCCCGCCATGGGCATGGACGTTTGTGTTTGTTCCGGGCTGCGTACAGATATAACTTGAGTAAAAGGCGCAAAATGACCTTAGTAGTTGACGCCAAAATTTCTAATAAACCAACCAAACCAACCGATCTCACAATCGGGGTATAAATTTAGTAGGAGGATTAATGACATCAAGGGAAGAAGGATTCAAAAACAAAAACTGTAGACAAACATCACCCATAGCGGAAAAGATGGCGATGCGCAATGCAAAAAAGAACAGACAAATAGTAAAGATGAAATTGTGAAGTGAAACAATATTACTCCCTGAGCTCTCACAACGATCCCCTCTTGAGTCCCCGACGATCACAGTTGCAACATCGGTTCTAACGCTGATTTCCATCCTCTGCCAACCCGAATGTTACCATGCCTGTTTCTTCAAATTCTGAATCCTGAATTTCAGTACATTAATTGATCAGTTATATTGGTACACATGCATGCTGATGAAGATCATCCATATGTGGAAAAGTGAGAGTATACAAGGTGTTTCAAAAATACTTTAAAAGGAATAAAGAACTGGTCTTGGAATAGCAAAATAGTAATTTTAAATGAACCTACGCGTTTCGAAATATACAGTACTTCTTCTTCAGGATAGGGAACGACTACAACCAGGTCGGTTCCCACCACCGAATATATGGTGGGCTACAAAGTAACTCATTTTACAGAACAAATGGAATAAAATTACAAAATAATAATAGATACAATTTTAGATAAAATTACATAAACGATACTTCAATAACAATTGATGCTCTTAAATGGGACATAACTGAAATCATTATATTGGCCAGTCGTTCGCTGGGTACGCCGTCTTCTGTCCGGCCGGTTGACGATGCTGTTCACAGCATCAAGGACGGGCCTTTTTCAAAGTTGGTCTGATTATTCAGAATTCTGTCCTTATCTGTTTTTATGTACAGTCTAGTGAACTAGGTTTAGACTTAAGTCATAATTGAGCACGTGAATAGTAGTACATTCCAAAAGTATAATGCTACTCTATATTCATTCAGAAGGGGCAGGTCCAGTCTAATCTGCCTTGACTCTCAGTAAAAGTACCCGATTTTGCAACCGATGTACATCCGGTAAGCTCAGTTCCTACAGAGCAGGTAAAAACCTTTTTGCACTAGACTGTATCTCCTGGTTTCTAGAACATCATATGTCAAGACCTTCTTGTGGTCCCTTTCGAATTTCAATTCTGTCATAATTTCCTGTATAGGTCCGAATTGGTGTTTCTTTGTAATGAGGTGGTCCGCGAAAGCGGACTTCCCATCGCCATTAATCCATGATCTTCGGTGTTCGCTGAAGCGTTCCTTGAGGATTCTCTTCGTCGACCAGACATAAAAACACTCGCATGTGGGGCACGTAAGTTTGTAGACACCACATGCCGAAAAAACATCATCAGGATTCGTCCTTCTTCGTGTTGGATTCAATGCTTGTTTATTACCATTCCTGGTCCTAAAGGCTAGATAGAGAAAAAGAAATCCACCTCACGTACGAGGTTGCCAGGAGAAACTCTTTCCCGGAGGCCGTAGCTCAGTCGATTTACAACCGGATGAAATGCAACTTCGTTACCCAACTGGACCTTGCAAACATATATCGGACCTGAGATTTCCAGACTATCCAATATTTCCCGGAATAGAGGTGTAAAAGTAGCCTTTAGGACCAGGAATGATAATAAACAAGCATTGAATCCAACACGAAGAAGGACGAATCCCGATGATATTTTTTCAAGATGTAGTGTCTACAAACTTACGTACCCCACGAAGAAGGACGAAAAATCATGCGAGTGCTTTTATGTGGAAACACCGAAGTTCATGGATTGATGGCGATGGGAAGTCGGCTTTCGCGCATCACCTCATTACAAAGAAACACCAATTCGGACTTATACAGGAAATTATGACAGGGTTGAAATTCGAAAAGGAACACAAGAAGATCTTGACATAGGAAGCTCTAAAATTTAGGAGGTACAAAAAAAAAGATAAGGACAGAATTCTGAATAATCAGACCATCTATGAAAAAGACCCCGTCAACCGGTCTGACAGAAGACGGCGTACTCAGCGAAAGACTGACCAATCCAGCGATATTTAAGTTTACAGCCTCCCGTATAATGATTTCAATTATAATGTCCCATAAAAGAGCACCGATCTATATATTTAAGCTACAAGGGTGATTCTTTCGACAGTTCGTTGGTGAAAACTACTTCATCTATAAACTTCATTGTGGTCTTAAATGAAAGGTCTTGGTCTGTAGATTTGTCAAATTTAGTTTTCTGTCCATAATTACTATAAATTAGCGCTAATTTACAATTCAAAATTGCTTTCAGAGCATGTGTATTGATGGGATAAAAACTGAAACACTTGTTGCACTGCATTGTTGTTGCACTTTAAGCATTGTTGGCGCCGAGTTGAAACACGCGCAAGAACTGAAAAATCACATGACCATTGTCATCTCAGCAACATCTTTATATTTAAGTTACAATGGTCATTCTTTTGACAGTTCGTTGGTGAAAGCCAATGACGTATATTAAAGATAGACTCCGAATCCTATTGTTGTAACTTGAAGCAAATTGGGAAGCTCCATGCCCAGAACCACAGAGGAATAAGAAACAGAGGGGAAACTCTCTATAGCCGCAAGGGAAACTTTTCTGAGATCAGGTGACGAAAGCCAACCAATGAAATTTTCTTTACAAACATTCCTGACTTCGCGGCGCTACTGTCGGTTTAGTCATAATTACGTCATTCTCCCTCAAAAGGATTGTTGGAGAGGCAAGTCATATATGACGTCAGATAAATACATTGCTTAACGTTCTTTTCATCGGAATTATTTAATAATTTATTTCAAATTAATTAAAAACTTTGAAAACCAGTTCTACGATGCAAGGTGGATTATCACAGATGAAAAGAAATTATTATTGCACTACCACGATTTCTTATTGATGGTCTCTGATAAACACGAGCAACGGCGACCTAATATAAACCTAAGTGCTTCACATGAGTGATCACGTGACAAATCAAGAATTTTTCGTTTATATAAAACATTTTATTATTTTTGAATACAAATTTATGTGTTTTAACATTATATAAGAATTAATACATAAACTGCGTTATTTTATTTATTATTTTCAAAATTGTGTCCTCACTAGCGCCACGAAACTAGTATTGAAAAATGACGTAGTGATTTCCAATCACGTGGTAGTTTCCCATCTGTTTCTCTTCATCTGTGCCCAGAACTGTCATGGCCGAAAGTGAGTGAAGATGATGCAAAACACATGCTAAACACAAGAATAGCTGATTAATAATTCTTTCACACGCCGATCACGGAGTGATAAGTTTATCTTTTCGCTTACTTTGTATTTGAAATATTTTATTATATTTTATAAACAATTTTTCGATCATGGTTTCAATTTCAATTTCGTTTCGATTGTCTTTCAGTAACGTATTTTCATTTTAGTTACGTATTTTTGATTTATTTTTGTGGAAAATGATTCCTGATTTTTTTCTTGTCTGTTTGTACAGTTGTACGCAGTTTAACTTTGAGGAATGGTTTTGAATTAATTATTCCTCGGGCCCAAAATTTTCAAAAACAAAGCAGCCAGACAGCTAATTACTCCACGGCTCATTCCTGCCCAGAACTATCAAGGCTCAATTTGCTTCACTTTTTGCCGCTGTTAACAATAGGATTCGGAGTCTATCTTTAATATACGTCATTGGTGAAAACTACTGCATCTATAAACTTTATTTTGGTCTTAAATGAAAGATCTTGGTTTGTAAAAGTGTCAAGTTTACTTTTCGTGTTAACTATAACTATTAATTAGTGGTCATTTACTATTGCTTTTAGCGCATGCGTAATGAGAGGAGAAAGACTGAAACAGTTTTATATTGTTGTTGCACATGTAAGTATTGTTGGCGCCAACTTGAAATACATGCCGGAATCGAAAATTACTTGACTATTGTTGGCTGAGCGACATCTATATATTTAATTTCCAAGGGTGATTCTTTCGACAGTTCGTTGGAGAAAACTATTGTATCTATAAACTTAATTTTGGTCTTAAATGAAAGGTCTTAGGCTGTAGATGTGTCAAATATAGTTTTACTGCCAATAATTACTATTAATTACCAGTAATATACATTTAAAAATTGCTCTAAGCGTATGCATAGTGATACGGTAAAAATTGCCTTTACGTACAGCACATAATTGAGACTTTTTGCAACCTCAAACGATATGCGAAATACGAAAGGTGAAATGCAAAAGATGACATTTCGTCTTTCTCCTTTCGTATTTCGTTTTGAGAGTTTTTGCACCCGCGAAATAAGAAATGCGAAAAAGAGAAAATCCAGACTTTCGATACTGCCAACATCAGGTTTTACTTCTACACTGCTCAGCTCACTCTGATATCTGATTCTCAGCATCATGGCAGCAAGAATAAGTACTATTCAAAATTAAAGCTATAACTCATGGTGGGATTTAACATTGTGTTAAACAACTGCGAAGCAGTTTCCCGTCGGACGCCATGTTGGTTAACGTGAGGAACTTGCTGTCAGAGCGTGGAGGTTGGGCGCAGCACGCATGCGCGACGACACATTTGGTTACCAAAGGTGGCAACGAAATTTTTTAGAATTTTCGTATTTCGTTCGACCAAAGCTGGCATGACCAAACGGTACATGGCAGTCACATGACCAAAATGCCACCTATCGCATTTCACCTTTCGTATTTCGCATATCGTTTGAGGTTGCAAAAAGTCTCTATTAATGTACTATTAATTATTTACGCACAATTATTTCATTGGCTTCCGTGCAACGTTCTCTGCTTTTAAGCTGCTCTATTATTCTATTATTATCTGGCGATTATTTTATTTATTTTTTTATTAAAGAGATGGAAATTAATAATAAAATGGGATATTTACCGTCAAGTTTTGACGGGATTCATCTAGTTGTTATTGAAGTACCGTTTATGTAATTTTATCTAAAATTGTATCTATTATTGTTTTGTAATTTTATGCCATTTGGTCTGTAAAATGAGTTACTTTGTAGCCCACCAATCAGTGAAAAGTGCCCTTTGATGGTGGGAACCGACCTGGTTGTAGTTGTTCATTAAAAGTGTAATGGGAACCTACCCTGAAGAAGAAGTGTATTTCGAAACGTGTAGATTCATTAAAAAAACTACAATTTGCTATTCCAAGACCAGTTCTTTATTCTCTCATATTCAAGCAAAATCGACTAAATATGTAATTACTAAAAATACCTTTACAAACTTTGGAGACAGGTTCCTTACACCAAAACAAGAAAAAAGTTCATATAAACATATGTCCGAAAAATCCTTCGTTTTCGAGTTATTAATGAAAGTTTACAACGTAGGTGATTGGAGCTCACCCACAAAAGCTCATAATAATTGCTCGAAATGTCCTCTTGCTTAAAAACAGGCATGCACTCGCCGAATCATAGACTGTCGTACCCTTTCAAATACTCTCTGACGGTTTCGAATGGTTTTGCAAACTTCCATATCACGTCGATGAAGAGTTTCTGCATCCGGGTGGTCTGCTGCATAGACCAATTGTTTAAGGTGTCCCCAAAGATAATAATTCAAAATTCAAATTTTGAGGACGGGGGAACGTGCAGGCCATGGAACTGGTCCTCCTCTACTAATCCATCTATCATCGTAAATACCAGCCAATGGATTTCGAACATTACCATTGGCCGTATATAAAAAGTCAATGTCTGCCTGCTCACGAAATGAATATCCTGCCATGTTTGAAGGAGCACTTTCAGTTAACTCACTTCCTGTAGTACATGTACACAATGGACATATTGAAGACAGACGAAAGACGAATGTAAACAAGTCTCCCTGGCAACACAACACCATGTGGGATACAATGAGTCAAATGAACATTAATAATTCGAAAACGAAGGTTTTTCGGACATATATTTATATGAACTTTTTTCTTGTTTTGGTATAAGGAACTTGCCCCCAAGTTTTGTAAAAGTATTTTTGAAACATCCTGCATATCTGTCTCTTTTGTATAGACCTTAGAGTACCTTTATATGCAAATTCCCAGGCTGCTGCTTTGGATTGTTGAAGATACCACATCCTCACAAGTGACGCACACTTACGTGACATATGACGCAGGTTGGGCTGAGCTGATCCTCCGAATGTCTTTAGGAGCTTTCCCTATCCTTTATAGCCAGAATTACTGATGCCGTGTCACCTACGTAGTCGAAAATTTACATTACGATTTTTATCCTGCGTTTTAGTCAAATTTTCGGCTACGTAGAAAACAACGCTACCTTTTCTCCTATCTGCTACGTTTGGAACTACATGTACAATTTTTTCGCGGAATTGTTCATTCCATGGTGGCACTGGCCTCCCCTACTAAATTTGGCGCCATTCTGCTTGTGAGTTCGAGCTACAGATGGCTCCGAGTATTGTCAGCCTTTTTACACTGTAGGTCCCATTGCAGAGTGGCCCGGTGTAAAAATGAGCATGAAAAGAGATAATGATCAAACATCAGTGCAAATAACCTAGAGTAGGTGCTGGAAGTATCCTCCATTGACCTCAAGGCACGTGTGAAGGCGTGTCCACATGTTCCAGCAGGCACGAGCAAGGGTTTCCGCTGGAATGGCCTGAATGGCTGCCTGGACGTTTTGTTGAAGGTCGGCGACCGTGCGCGGATTGTTCTGGTAGACCACACCTTTCAGTGCACTCCAGAGGAAGAAATCGCAGATCGTGGCCACCGTGATGGCCAGGGCTGTTCTGTTCCTCGACTGATCACGTATTCGGGTGGGAACACTTCTGGATACGGGCAAGTGTTGCGTGTGCAGAATGGGTTGTTGCACCATCTTGCTGAAAATAAGCTTTGACATGCTCGTCAGCAGTAAGTTGTGCGGCAAACACGTTGAAGATGTTATGCACATAGCGGTCACTATTCTCAGTTTCATTGAAGAACACAGGGATTATGCGTCAGGCGGAGACAGCACACCACACTCCAATGTTTTTGTGGATGCAGTGGAGACTCCATGAACGCGTGCGGATTGACGGAAGACCGGTGGCGCAAGTTCTGTGAATTGACGTAACGGACAGATGGAACCACGCTTCATCTGAGATGAACACACAACCATCTCCAACACCTTCGGAGCAATGGTGCTCAGGAACCATTCACAAAACTGTACCCTGTCCGGCTTGTCCACACCATGCAACTGATGCATAGTGGTCAATTTGAAGGGGTGCAAGTGTAAATCCTGTTTCATAATCTTCATTGCACTTGACTGAGACAAACCCAGTTGCTGAGACAACCGCCGAGATGACGTTTTGGGACAGCTTAGCAAGTGTTCTTCAGTAGCAGCAATGATTGCTGTCGTACGGACCGTCCTTTTGCGCACTTTCTTTGCATTCAGAACTGATCCCGTTGTATGCCATTTCGAAATTAAGTTTTGCATTGCACTCTTAGCAGGCACAGCACCAACTTGAAACTTAATTTTAAACTCATCTGCACACTGTTTCCATGACCCATGCCGTGCATAATGCTCTACCATAAAAATACGCTGTTGCAAAGATAACACCATTTTCGCCACTTCGCACAAACGACTACCATGCACACAAAGGTAACTCTCTCAACTGCGCATATCAACTGCGCAATATCACATGAATGACAAGTCATTTGAAAAATTACTGCGCAGTATTTCGCGCTAGGCCACTTTTAAAAAACTCACCCTGTATATGAACAGGAAATAAAAATGGGCTATAAACAAAAAAATTTGTAACGAGAAATCATTTTGCCAGTAGCGGGAAAAATGAAAAGAAAGAAGGAAAAACAAATAAAAAATAATAAAAACTTAAAAACTAAAATTCAATCCATTAAATCACACGGAAAAGACTTAAAGAATAGACCTAAGCTTAGTAATTCTTTTTCATAGATTTCTCAAAGCTGTCTAATTGATTTCTTGAATTTACAGACTTAACTAAACGTCTTTTTAAAATAAATAACTTTAAGTGATTTAAACTTAGCATGACGAGTTTCCGAAATATGTTGGTAAAAGCTCGATTTTTACGACATGTGTTATTTTATGAGTAAATATTCTCTTTCCACCATTTTAATTTATTAAGTACCGAAAGGTGCTTTATGCTGTCAATGTGGGGAAACGTGTCTGTCTGTCTGTAACTCTAACTCCTCCGAGGCTATAAAAGATTTTCAAAATCTGTTTTCGTCAGTCGATGAATATGGTTCATGGCACGAACCAGTCACAAATATTATCTAAATCGGTTCATTGGCACATGCACAAATGGTACCTCCATTTTCCCGCCAAGCAATTTTCAATGGGAAGAATATTAAGTGATATATCAAACAAATCGTAATGACGAGATAGAAGGGGTTATTCGTTACTATTTTCGTCAGTCGATAAATATGGGAAATGGCGCAAACCAATCACAAAAATTATCTAAATCCGTTTAATAGCACGTGCATAAATGGTATCTTCACGACCCCACCAAGCAATTTTCAATGGAGAGATATATTAAGTAATATATCAAACAAATCGTAATGACGAGATTGAAGCAGATATAAATTACTATTTTCGCCAATTAATAAATATGGTTCCGGGAATGAACCATTTTGAAAATAGTTGTAATCGAAACATTGGCACGTGCTCTAATGGTACCCTTATGACACCCTCAAAAATTTTCCATGATAAGATATGGCATGTAATATATCAAACAAATTGGGATAATGTATCATGAATGAATATAACGTAAAATTAATGATAGTCCAAATTGGTTTCAAGGAACCTGGTTTAGTGGAACCATGATGGTTCATTGGAACTTCTATTGCTAAAATATGGCATGTAATATATCAAACGACTTGGAATGATGTTGCATGAATGAGTATGACGTAAAATTAATGATAGTCCAAATTGGTTTCAAGGAACCTGGTTTAGTGGAACCATGATGGTTCATTGTAACTTTCAATGCTAAAATATGGCATGTAATATATCAAACGACTTGGAATGATATGGCATGAATGAACATAACGTAAAATTAATAGTAGTCGAAATTGGTTTAAAGGCACATGGTGTAATGGTATCTTTATGGCCCATTAGAAACTAACAATGTTAACATAGGGCTGTTTAAAAATATAGTTCCGCGAATGGTTTAGTTTAACCTTTCGGTACTTGGTTATGTCAATCCTTAATGGTTTATTTCTATAGCTCTGCCCGAAGTTTTTTTTACAAAAATCTAAATTAGATAGATTCCCCACTTTTCCAGACGTCTTTAAAATTCCTAAAAGTAATTTTAAAGTGCTCCCACTATTCAATGCAATCCTTAAGTTGTAAGCCTCAAAAAATCTTTTTCAGAAAAAATGCGATACAAAAAAGCATGATAAAGGTATGCATTTAGTGCTTATAATGTATTTTCTGGAGTTAACTTCGCAGAATTCTTTTTAATTTTTTAAAAAGCTTAAGAATACGGAAAAAGTTGCCGACAATGAATCTAAGTATAAATATTGTCCACAGTTTGAATTATTTCTTTTTTTATGACATATAAAAGGAATCTCTCTCTATATAGAGAAGAATGTTTGTTTGTGCGTTTCTTATACAAATCTTCAGTTTTTTTTCCGATCTTGATGAAATTTTGCACAATTGATCTTCAAAGCATCAGGAAGGTCACTGTCTACCTCAGACTTCGAAAAATAATAATTATCGATAATAAATCGATATTCATAATGACGGCAGGGCATATTAATAAGAAAGATCTCATGACCAACAATGCAAGGAAAAGTTTGTGCAATATAAATAAGGTTCAATTCTTAACAATGCATAGAATTCCTGTTATTCAGGCTTTACTCAGAATTGACAGTTCTTAGTACTTTAATTTCTTGAAAATCTTTAAAAATGATCAGTAACTGGAGATAATGGAGAGTTAGTAGACTATTGAGAAAGAGTGGAAAGACGACAGAGGAAGCACTCCTTTAGCTCCGTGCTGTATTGAACAACTGGTAAGCATGTCAATAGAAGAGTCGGTGACCGCTAGACTACACAAAGTGTTAAATGGCCAAGTTTTGCTTCAAGACTCGAGAGCCGAGTGGGAATTGCAACAAATCAAGTGTACATCGGAAGTAAGATTACGTGACTAAGAAATTATTTAGGCTAGCTGTAGCATACATGGACAGGTCCATCCATTGTGAGCATATAAAAAAATTCTTTCGAATTTTCCTTATGAATTTTTACTGTATTAATTCTAAGCGTTTTCATGTGTCTATTTTTAAGATATTGCAAATTTAATAATAAAAAAAAAAAGTCCGAGCCATGCCGGGGTTATCACCTAGCTTATTTGGTAGCACAACATTTCATAAAAATAAATTTTGACTATATTCTTTGTGAATGTGAATATTTTGGAAACGGAGATGCTGATAATGCGAAGATTGAACGTTAGTTTCCAAGAATTAACACAGGCCTGCGAATTTGAAGTCTTTGAAAAATACAAGAGACGTTTTCGCTGTTTTTATGTTATTTGGTGTGCTGATTTCAAAAAGGACCTCCATTTTTTCCCATCACGTCAGGATTTTTTGTAAAATCTATATCGATATTTTTGCTAAAATCCTATTTGAAAAGGAATTCTCGCGAACAATTTTGCATGAACTATCTGGCGACAGTGGAACCTTTCACCCTGTCCTTCGCTGACTGGTCCTAAATTTTCGAAGAAAAAGTCCAAATATGAGTGGAAGGAAATGTATTTTGACACTCATAGCGCAACCCAACGCTTGAAATTTATCCAGCATATTCATTACAAGTCAGGATCCTTGTAATTATCTAGAGAGTTACTGACGACATCTTTGAAGGCAACCCAAGCTTCTTTTTCCTTTGTTGTCATGCTAGTCTCAAATTCTTTAACCTTCATAAGCTTGCGGATATCCAAATAAAATTGAATTTATCAAGAAATTCTGACGTGATAGAAATTTTTCCTTATTATTTCTGAAATCAGCACCAAAAAATACATAAAATTAAGCTGTCATTTCCCTTGTATTTTTTCATCGCAGGCATGTGTAATGAGCATAAAATGATGATACACTGACAAGACATAATTAAGGCAGCGTCTATTGAGGAGTTCTCACACGTGTTTCCCTTGAGTTCCCTATCAAACGTTCAGACGACTGCCAAAAATTTGTATCTGGAAAACAAAGAGAAAGAACGAACATTGTCAGAGAAACTCTGCAGCTAAAACAAAAAAAGCTATACGGGCATTGGAAACATCTGAACAACGGGAGTTTCGAATAGACCAAGAGGGTATAAGAGCTTCTACGTCAAGGGCAAAAAAAACTTGGATCTAAAGTATCCAGTGATGTTCCCCGGTGGTGAAGATGGACATTGTTTTAATCTAAGGCAAGTCAAGAAGAGTTTAAATAAAGTCCCGGTATATCACCTAGAATTCCTGTTTTTCGAATTTTTCGTAAAATGGATAGTCCTTTCGCTCTGTGTTGTATTGATTATTATTTAACTAATTTGTGGTTATAATTTAACTTTTTGAGATTGTTCTGCTTACCTACATGTGTATTATTCCGGGCAACGCCGGGTCTTCCGCTAGTAACCTATAAAGAAAAGCGCCAATGAAGATAAGGCAGAGGATATTCTTGTTATGTAGAATATACAGTCTGTTTTTTGTTGGAAGGTTATATAACTAAACTTTTAAAAAAATATCATAATCTACGAAATCAACACTAACTCAGTTTTGTAACTTAAAGATATTAAAAGTTTATTGGGTGCAATTCAGTATTCAAATGTTAAATTTTAAAAAAAAATTAACGACACTAATTATAACTTTCAGTATATATATGACATTTATAAACTATCAAATAAAAATAAGTTTATAGCTGAATCATCATTAGATCATTGCCAAAAGAATGAATGTTACCAGCTGGTGATACGTCATATGAATTTGCGTGTTTTGTCCCTCCTTTTCTTTAAATTTTAAAATTATTTCCGGTGCCATGAAATAAACGCCCCCATTTTGAAAATTATTATATATACATATTTCAACGATTATACTATCTAATAAAAACATTTCGATAAAAACAACTCTCTCTCTTTTCTCACTATATTCCAAAAACAGCTACGATTCAAGGTAAGCAAACGATACCAAATATATATAGAAAAACGCTTCTGCTAAAATGCGAAATTTAAAAACAAATATTAGAAATTTAATTATTGATTTAAGGAGTTTAAAAGATTAATTTAAATTTAAATGAGTTTAGTCTTCTATTTAATGGGGAAAAATCGTAAAATTAATAAAAACAAAAAAATTAATAATAAATAAAGTCACCAATCTTGAAAAACGATGAAGGAACTTGTGAGATGGACGAAAACTCAAAGGATGTAGTCTATTGCAGATGTTGTTGATAGTAGAAATAAAACCAGTCTATTGAGGATGTAGATGAAGTCTTGTGAAGATAATGTTGATAGGGGAAAACGATAATCTTGAAGGAAGTGTCGGTTTTTAAATACAGATGAAATTTTGAAGAGGGTGATCCAAATATTTGTGATAAAATTTATATAAAAAAACGTTTTCGAGAATATTTCTCATCTTCAGTTGGATTAAACAACAATCACCCTATTATACAATAGCCAACAATCATAACCAACAATTACAACCAACTTAGCTTCATCACCTTATATCAATTGTTGCATTCTTATTTCAACTGTTTTCAACATTCAAAAATATTTAATCCAACTGAAGATGAGAAATATTCTCGAAAACGTTTTTTTATATAAATTTTATCACAAATAAAAAATCTCATCTGTATTTAAAAACCGACACTTCCTTCAAGATTATCGTTTTCCCCTATCAACATTATCTTCACAAGACTTCATCTACATCCTCAATAGACTGGTTTTATTTCTACTATCAACAACATCTGCAATAGACTACATCCTTTGAGTTTTCGTCCATCTCACAAGTTCCTTCATCGTTTTTCAAAATTGGTGACTTTATTTATTATTTACTAGCAAAGGTACCCGGCGTTGCCCGGGATAATTACACTTGGATGTAAACAGAACAATCTCAAAAAATTAAATTAAATTTTGCAATATCTTAAAAATAAACACATGAAAATGCTTAGAATTAATACAGTAAAAATTCTTAATGAAAATTCAAAAAAAATCTTTTTAAAGGCTCACAATGGCTGGACCTCTCCAAGGATGCCACTGCTAGTCTAAATAATTTCTTACTCACGTAATCTTACCTCAGATGTATACTTAGTGTTGTTGCAATTTCCACTCTTCTCTCGATGTGTTGAAGCAAAACTTGGCCATTCATCACTTTGTGTAGTCTAGCGATCGCCGATTCTTCTATTTACTTGCTTCCCATTTGCTCAATACATCACGGAGCTAAAGGAGTGCTTCCTCTGTCGTCTTTCCACTCTTTCTCAATAGTCTGCTAACTCTCCATTATCTCCAGTTACTGATCATTTTTAAAGATTTTCAAGAAATTGTTAAGTACTAAGAACTCTCTTTTTTAAGAAAAGCCTGAATAACAGGAATTCTATGCATTGTTACAAATTGAAACTTATCCATACTACATCATCATTTTATGTTCATTGTTATAATTCTTGGAAAGATTGCTTTAACATTACATCATCATTCTGTGCTCATTGTTATTGGTGAATTGCGCGTTGATACCATTGTTGATGCGAACACAATGGGCCTATTGTTGCACAAACTTTGCCTTACATTGTTGGTCATGAGATATATATTGTTGGTTCATGCAGTGTGTTTGTGAATTGCGCGCTGATACCATTGTTGATATCTATTGTTGATACCTAGAAGAGGTACCCGGCGTTGCCCGGGATAATTACACTTGCACAAACATTTCCTTTCATTGTTAGTCATGAGATATTGATTGTTGATCCCTGCTTTGTGTTGGTGCATTGCGTGTTGATACCATTGTTGATACCTATTGTTGCACAAACTTTGCCTTGCATTGATGGTCATGAGATATTTCTCATTAATATGCCCTGCCATAACCATGAATATCGATTTTTTATCGATAATTATTATTTTTCCGAAATATGAGATAGACAGTGACCTTCCTCATGCTTTGAAGGTCATGTATGCGAAATTTCATCAAGATCGGAATAAAACTGTAGATTTGTATAAAAAACGTACCCACAAACATCCTTCTTTATATACAAGGTGATTATAATTAAAGTCCCTTTGTAAAAATGCTATAAAAAAACAACCATGAGTCCGAATGACTTCAAATTTGGACTGAGCATTCTTGAAGAAGGGGCATTTGATATGGGATAAGAAAAAAATAGTTCCAAAATTTATCACTAGATGGCGCTGTTAGCGGCATAACGGAAGCGGATTCAGCTAGAAGTGACATTTTGAATTGAAATACGACGGCTTTGGCATGAGTTGTTTATGGCATGATGTTTTTACATTAAAGTTGGTCAAGGAATGCAATTGACACTAAAACAAGTTAAACATGATTTTTTTTTTTATTATACAGTACAGTATTAGCAAAAAATCAACTGTACCGGTCAATGAACATGATTGCTTCGGGTTTGATGATGGAAAACATGACTTTCAAGTCATTTAACAGTTGTGGCACTGTTAGTGCAAAGCCCATCCACATCTTCTACTGACGTCAAAGCAACTGCTTTCCTCCCTCTGCCAGATTTCACTGCAAAAGAACCTGTCGCTTCGAATTTTTTAATCATACACCTCAGAGCCTTTGCAGACATCGGACCACATCCTTTTTTCATTCCCTTTAATACCCGAAATTTCTTTAAAGCTGCTATGGCAGAGTCGCCATTCTTGTAAAAGAGCTTCACAAGCAGAGCGCGATCCTTCATTGACAGACCCATGGCAAGCTGCTGAGATACAAATATGACGAGAACGCCATGAGGCCTGCGTTTTTATAACACATGCAATGTCTCATGCGCATGCGTATCTTTCAATTTGCATAGTACAAATCCTCCTAGGCATAATATGCCGCTTACAGCGCCATCTAGTGATAAATTTTGGAACTATTTTTTTTCTTATCCATATCAAATGCCCCTTCTTCAAGAATGCTCAGTCCAAATTTGAAGTCATTCGGACTCATGGTTGTTTTTTTATAGCATTTTTACAAAGGGACTTTAATTATAATCACCTTGTATATAGAAGATTTTTTTGTTTTTATTAATTTTACGATTTTTCCCCATTATATAGGAGACTAAACTCATTTAAATTTAAATTAGAAATTTAAAATTATATCGGTAACTATAACTTAAATTAATATTTTTAAGTTATTCGTCCTGGTTTGTAAACTATAAGAATTGAAACTCGGTTAATAACTTATTTAAAAACTCTAGTCAAAGTACATAAAGTAATACCAACAAACTACCTTACCAGGAATTATTAAAGTACTGTTAAACGGTATAAACTGTGGGATTGCTGTTATAGTGGTGGAAATATGTGTACATCTTTCCCCACAGAATTTTTACATTTTTGAACTGATATAAATTATTAGGGACTTTAAATTTAATCAATATAGCTATTCTCTTTTTAATATAGCAATTAAGTTTTTAACATATTTTATTGTGCATATGAAACCAACGCGTCATGATTTTTCGTCATTTTCAAGGGAAAATATATTTTATTTACAATGAGGGTATTTTTTACATTGTTTCATTAGATTTCAAGTTACGTTTGCCAATTGCCTTCTTATATCAGACGTTTAATAGCAGAATCCGTGCGTAAAAAGTTTCGCACAAAAAGTCTTATTAGAGAGTTTAAGTTACACGTTAACGTGCAACGCGACGTCCGTGTGCAACGTCATCGATGACGAATTTCACGTTCACGTTCATTGTCCGTAGAAGTTGTTAAGTTTCACGTAACGTGCCTCGGACGTTTTGATTACGTGATCAGTGTTTTCTATTTTATAAACCATATCCTACAACAATGATCAGTACTTTCTTCTATTGTTGTAGGCTCTGCGTTAACAATGATACTTTAGTTAATTAAATTAGTTCTGTAGGGCCTTAAAAATACTGTGTATTTAAATGTAAATATAGTACTGTACATTAAAAAAATAAATGCATAAAGCAAGCCATGTTTCTTTAATTTAACTATTCTATTATTTTGTAATATGGATGAGTGATATGTGATTCGTATAAACTTTTTAATTTTATTGAAATACTAGCAAAGGTACCCGGCGTTGCCCGGGATAATTACTTGGATGTAAACAGAACAATCTCAAAAAATTAAATTAAATTTTGCAATATCTTAAAAATAAACACATGAAAATGCTTAGAATTAATACAGTAAAAATTCTTAATGAAAATTCGAAAAAAAACTTTTTAAAGGCTCACAATGGCTGGACCTCCAAGGATGCCACTGCTATTTTAAATAATTTCTTACTCACGTAATCTTACCTCAGATGTATACTTAGTGTTGTTGCAATTTCCACTCTTCTCTCGATGTGTTGAAGCAAAATTTGGCCATTCATCACTTTGTGCAGTCTAGCGGTCGCGGATTCTTCTATTTACTTGCTTCCCATTTGCTCAATACATCACGGAGCTAAAGGAGTGCTTCCTCTGTCGTCTTTCCACTCTTTCTCAATAGTCTGCTAACTCTCCATTATCGCCAGTTACTGATCATTTTTAAAGATTTTCAAGAAATTGTTAAGTACTAAGAACTCTCTTTTCTAAGAAAAGCCTGAATAACAGGAATT
>JAHWFO010028238.1:494920-535397 GCA_023313115.1 Rhysida immarginata | reverse complement strand
GGATAAGTTTCAATTTGTAACAATGCATAGAATTCCTGTTATTCAGGTTTTTCTTAGAAAAGAGAGTTCTTAGTACTTAACAATTTCTTGAAAATCTTTAAAAATGATCAGTAGCTGGAGATAATGAAGAGTTAGCAGACTATTGAGAAAGAGTGGAAAGACGACAGAGAAACCTTTAGCTCCGTGCTGTATTGAGCAAATGGGAAGCAAGTAAATAGAAGAATTGGCGACCGCTAGACTACCCAAAGTGATGAAAGGCCAAATTTTGCTTCAACACAGCGAGAGAAGAGTGGAAATTGCAACAACATCAAGTGTAGATCTGAAGTAAGATTATCTGAGTAAGAAATTATTGGAGCAGTCCATCCATTTTGAGCCTTTAAAAAGATTTTTTTCGAGTTTTCATTAAGAATTTTTACTGTATTAATTCTAAGCATTTTCATGTGTTTATTTTTAAGATATTGCAAAATTTATTTTAATTTTTGAGATTGTTCTGTTTACATCCCAAGTGTAATAATCCCGGGCAACGCCGGGTACTTCTTCTAGTTTTATATATAGATAGATAGATTTTAATAATAAATGTTCTATTTCAATAAAAAATATTTTCATAAATAAAATCATAAATAAAATTTTAAATATTGTTAAACATTTTACTTTTCGTCTTAAAAATATTTGTTGAGAATACTTCTTAGGGCTTTTATCTTATGAATTTTATAGTATTCCATCTTCATGGGAAATAGATGTATTATTATTATTATTATTATTATTATTATTATTATTATTATTATTATTATTTATAAAAGCAGCATATTACAGATGGAAAGAATATTATTAATTATTTTGGCAAAGTAGTATAGTATTGTGAAATTTTAGTTTTTTGTAGTTACATGTATTTGTTGCAATGTATAATATTATCCCATACAAGCCATATATGAGGCTTCGGGATAATTAGTTATAATGTAATTGTTTTTAGCTTTTTGAATAAAAAAAAAAAAATTATTATTATTATTATTGTTGTTAAAATTATTGTCATAAATAAAAATAATTTTTTAATGTATAATATTATCATAAATAACTTTTTAGATTATTGAAATACTAGAGTTTAAGTGACACGCTAACATGAAACGCCCGTGATGTTTTTGTACGCGACGCCTACGAGATAACATGAATAACGTTGCAAGAACATCACTTCCGCTTAAAACTTCACGTTGACTCGTAGAGTTCACGGAGCTACGTGCACGACCGTGACCACCGAGAGACAAGGCCAGAGCGCGGAAACGTCATATATTGTTAATCACCATTAGAAGGGTATTGTTATTCGTATTTCAACCAATAATAAGTCTTAAATTAGCCCTTCTAAGGATGATGTAACAATGTATGACGTTTCCGCGCTCAGGCCTTGTTTCTCGGTGGTCACGGCACGACGCGAGTGACGTTTCCATGTCGTCATTCACGTTGCCTCTCACGGAAAAACGTGGCGAGTACGACGTGAAACTCTGCTTTCCCACGTTAGCATTTACGCGAGTTTGATTTTTTATTTCAACCCCTGAAAATGGCCAAATTGAACATCAAAAAGTCTAAATATATATCCATATAAATTAATATATATAAATATTATTAAGAAGAAGAAGAATGGTCTTCAAATACTAACTTAGTACTTACCCTCTGGAAAGACAGGAATTACGGTTGGCCTTTAACGACCGAAAAAATCAACAGGCCCGGATGGACTATCCTCATTTATTTTGAAGAGAGGCCGTGAATTAATTTTCGAACCACTTTTCATTATTTTTGAGAAGTGCTTGAACAGAGGATTTTTTCAAACCCTCTGGAGAAGACCGACCACGACGCCTACCTATGAAAGTGGTGATATTCATTATGTCAAAAACTATCGTCCTGTTTCTCTATTTTGGCTAATTTACTTGAATTTATTATGACTGTTAGAGACTAAGAAAAGTTATTGATCCCTGGATATATGAAGATCAACATGGTTTAAAAAAAAAGCACTCCACTGAAACTAACCTGGCTTCCTTCTTTGTAAAAATTGATCAAGCGATTTAGCAAACTACCCAAATTGATCGCATTTATGTCGATAACTCGAGAGCCTTTGACACGGTTTCCCACCAAAAACTCCTAGATAAATTGGAAGGAGTTGTTGTACTAGGGAAATTCTTTGAAATTTTAGAAATCTTATCTTAATCAAAGAACTAACTATATTAAGATTAATACGAGGGTGAATCAAATGAAAACCGCAAAACTTTTTTTATAATTCTTAATTACCGAATAGCAACTGTATTATTTTTCTACATAGTCTCCGTTACATTCAATATATGTCTTCCAGCGTTTATAAACTGCATAGATTCCTCTTGAAAAAATTTCTTTTGGTTGTTGCGCAGCCGCTCGTGCACCGACTGCTGTATCTCTTCAGCTGAATGGGGTTTCTTTTCACCCACTGCCTCCTTGAGTGGTCCAAACATGTGGTAAACACTAAGGCTTCAACTGTTGCAATATTCTCTGCGTCATAACTCGTTGTGCCTGACCAACGCCACCAATATTCTTTCTAGGTGGCGTTGGCCTGACCCGGTCGAGGGGCATCTGACGCTTCTGTCATATCATTTTTGAACTTCACACTCCATTCATAAACTTGCCGCAGTGACAGACATGCATCACCATATTGAAGAATCATTCATCTATGAATTTCAATAGTTTCACACCTTCACTACTCAAAAATCGGATAACTGAACGCTGTTCTTCTTTGTTGCATGTTCGAAGTGGTGTGGCCATCTTTAAACTGCTGCTGTGACGTTGTTTGCTTGTCTCTACTTTCCTGCCACCTACCGGATATTCTTACAATTCATTTTTAACGAATCTGCAGACTTAAATCACGGTTGGACGAAATTTGGAATTTTAATTACAATTTTGCGGTTTTCATTTGACTCACCCTTATTATAAAGGGTGGTTATAAAATAAGTTCTCCTGTTCAGAGCCCTATAGGGAGTGCAAGTGACTACGTCACAGCTGACGTCATTTGCGCGATGAATGGGCCGAGAGCCTAGGAAATGGGATCGCTGGTTCCAAACATTGGAACCACGCAATTTACGTACTAGTAACGTTGAAACGGGCGGCCAGTAAAAATGATATCTCTTAAATTATTTTGTTAATTTGTGTAATTGATACTATTATTAAGACATTTAATCCCATTATATAATTTATACATTAATATTAGAACGCTTTTTAATCACTTTTAATCACTTAGCAAAAGAATGCCATCGTTCGCGGATCTTTCTTTCTTTGGGAAAACGATAGATGTCTAAATCGCTGTTTTGGATCCTCCTTGAGCAGTGAGGAACTAAACAATTTCACATCTTAAATGTGTTATAAACACTGGGCTTATACAAAGCGATTTTATTCCATCCCTACGTTGGAACCTTTTTAAATCCCGAAGCGAGAAGACTTGTTTGGAACCAAATCGAGTCACGTGACTGAAGAATTCCAAAGACTGACGTCACACTTGCACTCCCTATAGAGCACAATCTCATGAACCGATTGTGATGCAAATTGAAATGTATGCTATTCAGATCAAAGGGGAGATAATTCCGGAAAGAAAAAACTTGGTGCAAATTTACACCACCAGGTGAAAATATGGCGCTGTGGAATAACAAATGGAGATTTAAAACTAGTTTTATTGTTTTAAACAAGCAGTCAAGGTTTTGTTTCATTACAGCATATGTTCAATATGTCCTGCGTCACTGACATGTTGGAAGTGTAGCACAGCATGATCAATTGTTGTATGAAGCGTCTTCCGGGGAATGTCTGAGCCATGTCTTCTAATGCTGGCTTTCAGCTCAGGCAGTCTGTACGCTTTGTTGATAGACCCGATCTTTCAAATATCCCCAGAGCCAAATCCCCAGTTACCAATTGTTATCTCATTCAGATCAACGCGCAGCCAATAAAAAGAAACTGAATCCATAGAGGCTAAAATGAAACTGAAACAGTGCTTCATATTTTTGAGCACTACGCGTGCGCAGTCGGAGACTACTTTACGGCGCGGAGGTGAAAAAGTAGTAATGTGCTTTCCCATACTGCCTTACAGCTTTTTTCTTATAGTGAGACAGAGTAGGAAAACGTCGCCGAGATAACAATTGCCATCCTTATATGGAATCAAGAAAATTGCTATCTCTTGATTTCCCAACAATTAACCTTCATCGATTACATATTCCACTATCTTTAACGACCGCAAAAATAAAACAAGCAAAATGCAATTCCCACTTAACATTAGACCATACCATCAGGAGAATTAATAAAGGCACAAATTAACTAATTTAAGCACCCACTGCACACTCTGACACACGCGACAACCATGTCACATTTTCCACTTCTGCATTAAATGAAAATATAAATTTTTAGATGTATGTTAGATTCTTGCAAATAATGGGTCGATTAAGATAAGAGTTATTTTATTGGCGCGGAAGAAGTGTCCTATTGGATTGTGCAATTTTTTAGTGTCATGCAATAGGTAAATGCCGCGTGAAGCAAACGCCAAAGAGCGAATACTGTAGACTCAGACTTACTCATGAACTAAGTCAATTAAAAGTATTATTTTCCTACAAGTTAAAATAAAGAAATTCTACGAGGCTACAGATGAAAAAATTAGAAGGACTTTGGAATGATCCGCTCAGCCTTAGGAAAGAATTTTGCAACGTACTGTCACTTTTAAGAAAAACTAGATATTGTACGGTACTCGTACCCGTTTGGCTCAATAGTATGGAGTAAAGACGTTCCGGAAAAAGAACCCAAAACCTTTCCGTGCAAAAAGATAACGCCCGACCGCATACTTCACTGATGACCGTGCAGCATATCACTTGAACCTCGAAACTGTGTCATATATATTCTTGTTCCGTGCAGAGTGTTTGTGAATTGCGTGTTGATACCATTGTTGATAAGTATAGTTGCATAAAGTTTGCCTTGCATTGTTGGTCATGAGGTATTTCTCATTCATATCCCCCGTATTTTACTGATCTTTCGCTTACATCTTTTATGTCACTTTGAAGATTTTTTGTTGAAGAAATGTCTTAACAATGATGCATCAGTTATGAAGCAATGGAACATTTCATCTCATCCAGAGACGCTGAATTTTTCAAACGTGGCATTATCAACCTCTCCACTCATTGACAACAATGTATTTTTTTTTTTGCTCGAGATTAATTCGATTAAATAAGCATGTTGCTTTTTTTTTTTTCTTTTTGCATTTCCTATAACACAAAGTCGGCCATGTCATCTGCAACCACCCAAAATTAACGAGACTTAAAAAAATGAAAACAATGATTACACAAAGGAAATGAAACATTTAAAGAAAAAACACACTAAAGTTTCATGCAACTTGAATATTTCGTTTCATCAGCGGATTCTTCTCTGAAATTATTATTTGACTAACAGTTTGCCTTCTTAAAGAATAATTGAAACATTAGATAATATGTTAGTTGATGACAAGTATGTTTATTAACAAGCACAAATATATTTTATCTTCGAAATACAGCTTTGTAATACCTTAGATACTAATAACCATTGTAATATAAGGATGGAATTATGTTTATACAGAACTCGTACATGGTAAACTCTTCATTCCTGGTAAAAAGGCTTATACATGTATATCACCTGACTGCCACCAGCTGATGAAAAGTCAAACACATGTTTGATTAATTTTTATAAAAAAATTATAAAAATAGAATGCTGTGTGAGTCATTATTTTTAGTCTAGTTATCTGTTGTGTACGAATATAGTATTCAATGAAAAATTATACAAACATCGTTTGAAAGCTTCAACAATCAACTTGACCTGTCCATTATAGAATCTTATAGGTTTCTGAAGATCAAGGATACCAAAGACGATTCAAAAGGATAAATTCCAAAGGACAAATTCAGCATCTCTTAATCGATGTACACTACCCTATCAAAAGTCATGGGACACCATCACTTTAATAGAAACATTCAAAAATATATATATTTTAGTATCTTGTTGGTCCACATTTTGCTGCTATCACAGCTTCTACTCTCTGGGTCATACAGTTCACAAGTTTTTGATACGTTTCGACAGGTAATTTTCGCCATTCTGCCATAAGTGTCTTGGATAGTTCGGTCACGGATTTCGGGCATTCCGCACATGCGCGCAATCGACGTTCCAACAGATGCTCGATGGGTTTCAGATCGGGGCTCTGTGCAGGCCAGTCAAGTTCTCGAACCCCGTTTTCATCAAACCATGGGCCTACAGCCCTTGCTTTATGGCAAGGTGCGTTATCGTGCTGAAACAGAAAAGGGCCATTGCCAAAATGCTGCCAGAGAGATGGGAGTGCTACGTTGTCCAGAATGTCTTGGTAACGCTCTGCGTTTAGATGTCCATCCACAGAAACGATTGCACCCGACCCATACCATGAAAAGCACCTCCACACCATCACCGACCCTCCGCCGAACTTCACCGTGGGCACAACACAGCTTGGCAGATAACGTTCGCCTTAACCAAACCCGTCCATCCGATTGCCAGATGGTGTAGCGGGACTCATCACTTCATTCAACCATTTGCCATTGAACCAGAGTCCAATGTCGTCGCTCTTTGCACCATTGCAATCTCCTCGTTGCGATGCTGGTGCTGATGTGAGGTTTGTGGGCTGCCGCTTTGCCATAAAAACGCATTGCATGCAGTTCCCTGCGAACATTCAGGGTGCTCACAGTTGTTCCCGTCGACTCTATGCCACAGCTACAGATTGATAAGGTAGATTTCATCTTTCAACATAACCATTCTGCCAGATTTCCACCACCAAGTCCGTGACTCCTTGAACCGCATCTTGCCAAACCTACCATGATTTTGTCAATCTTGCAACCATCTGCAAATACCCTGTTTTATAAACAGGCGTTGTTGGAAATATGAAATAAATGATCTTTTTATAAGAGAATGTTTAGTTTTAATAAGCTACAGATTAAATTTAAGCAAAGAATAAATATTTTCTTAATTTAATAGTTTTTGGGCGTTATAACTTAATTTCCAACAAAAAAATATATATAAACGTCCCTACAAGGTGATGTAGTGCTACCCGAGAACGTTTGAAAAATATGCTGGCGTTTCATTGTTTTCAGATGGCAATTTTTTTTAATGGGAAGTTCGATTTTTTTTTGCTTAATTTTATTTATCGGTATTCAAGATTAAATTCAGCTAGTCTGAATATGTTTATTCAATTAAAATTCAAAAAACCTATTATAGACTTTGCAAAGAATGATGATACCAGCTACTGAAACGTCACTTGCATCTATCTCGTTTTTCCTCCTTTTTTAAATTTCAATCAATTTACCAGGATATAACCACTATCTTAAATTGAATGATATTTGCCTAGTCATGTTTTATAACTGTATATACACAATGCAAAAAATGAAAAGATAAAATGCAAATTTTTAGCACATAAAAATGGGATGCAAATTGGATTTCAATTAGATGATTCGTAAAATTTGTAGGCTTACACCATTTATAAAATAATTAAAATATATAAAAATAATTTAATTTGTTATTCAAACGTCCTATTAATTATTAAGTAGCGGAAAAATGGAGTTGCTTATTGGTTCTACAATGTCCGTCTGTCCCCTTCATAATTTCTGTATTTTTTGAGGTAGAAGGTTGAAATTCGGAATGTAACTTACTATTTCGTTTGGTTTTAATTGAACCACTGGGCTCAGAATTACGGGGTTGGGAGTTAGAAATTTATGGCAATCTCGACGAACCAGGTGCTATTGACAATTTCTTAATACCATCTTCATTTTGCTATTCAAAATAAGCACACATTTGATCGATCAATGGCATCGAAGAGCTATCTGCCACGTATATTTTAGGACTTGCAGCAGAAGTAAAAGAAAATATAACTCAAGTGACAGTTTAGTAGATATTTTATTAAAAATATTAAAAATTTTAATATTTCATACTACCCTCTAAAACGAAGATAGTGAGAGATAATTTAATATCTCCGAACAACAAAAATAGAATGAATTTTGGATAGACTATATTAATCTTCACAAATTAATGTAACATATGGAGATGCCATACATAGCTTAATTCCCCGTTATAGTAAAGAAAAGAAATTGACTGTCCCTGACTGAAGTGTAATTCCATAAATAAATTACTTAGCTCTCGAAGACACTAGCCGTACCGCTAATAACTGGAAGGCGGCGACGCTTTGCGTTTCAATTGAATAAGAAGAAACTGCGGAAAGAGATAAGAATGAAGAGCATTAAATTTACGAGGAAACGTCCTGAGCAAATAAGAAAGGCCTATCTTGTATGCGATTAGTAGATGCAACCAAGTCCTTCTCGGAATACCTCATGGATTCCCCAGGGCGCTATTAATGAATAGCTTTGTTTCCCACGTGGAACGGGTATCCAGACATGCCAACTCCTGCGCATTCTGCAGGGGACTCTCGCATTCGGGATGATAACCCCACTTTCACGCACGCATTGTTTAGTCTCCCGCAAACTGAATATTTACAATTACTTAAAAAAAAGGTGTTGAAATTAAATGGATTGCTTTTATTCCTCCGCTATACTTCATTTCACGCCTCTATATAACAGTAATGGGTTATATAGAGGTCAACGGGGGATGCGCTTGATTTCGCCTGCCGATTTGCCAGGAAAGAGTAACCAATCCTAAAGATGAGTGCACGCGGCAAGAGAAATATCGAGGAGGAAGAGTCTCCCAGTGTTATTACTCAAGGGGATAAGAGAAAGAAAAGTAGTTCAAGTGGCTCTTCGCTTTACAAATGCAAATACAAATTAACATGGGAGAAAAAATAATCATGGCTTCAATGTGTCAGAGAGGACCCAGAAAAGGTATTTTGAAAGTATTGCCACAAATCCTTTAGCAGCAGCCATCAAAGAGAAGGTGATGTTCGCCGGCATGGACAAGGCAGCCAACATATTGAGATTGCGGAAAACCTATGATCGAAACCAAGCAACTATTTCGCAACTTCAAGGATTTCAAGCTGATCCAGTTGTTCTAAAGGTCTGTAATGAGTGATCGCAAAGTTTATAAGATTGTTAATTTCGTGTTTTACTAGTGTAGTTGTTCATATATGAATAGAGATCTTGGTTCATTTTTTCCAGACTGCAAGCGCAGAAGTAAAGGTGGCAGCAGCATAGGCTGTTCACAACATACCTCTTTCGTTTAGTGACCATTTGAGTGGCCTTCTTAGAGATGTCTTCAGTGACAGTAAGATTGCAAAGAATTTCAGCTGTAGCCGAACTAAGATCTCTGTCATTATAAATGAGTGTTTAAAGCCATATTACTCAAAAGCGTGTATTGAAGAACTGACGGTCAGTCCATTTAGCTTAGCTATAGATGGTAGTAATGATATTGATTTAGTCAAAATGAATCCATTAACTGTAAGACTATATGATATTACAAAAGAAAGAGTGAACACTAGATTCCTGGACATGTGTGTTACAGAGGGGATGAATGCAGGAACAGCTGCTAAAATTTTTTCAAAAATTAATGAAATACTTTGTAGTAAAGATATTCCATGAAAAAATTGTGTAGCCTTCAGTGTAGACAATGCAAATGTTAATATAGGTAAAAAAAGATTCTATAATGACCAGAGTAAAAGAAAAAAATGCAAACACGTACTTCGGTGGGTGTATTTGCCATATGCTTCACAATACTGCTACAAAAGGTAGTTCTGCTTTTTATGAAATCACTAATTTTGACGTGGAAGGCTTTTGCGTTGATGTTTTTCATTGGTTTGGTGGTAGCAGCAAGAGGAAGAAAGAACTCAACACTTTCTATGAATTTTGTGAGAATGAATATAGGCCATTGCTAAAACACATTAATGTCCGTTGGCTCAGCTTGAATGAATTTTGCTACAATATGATGGCTTCAAATCATACTTCATGTCTAGCAAATTTCCGCAACCAAGATTCAAACGGCTTGTGACAGCTTTCCAAAATCCTATGACAGAAATATACACTGCTTTGCAATGAAATTGCCACACCCACAAGGAGTTATCCGAATGAGCCAAAAGTAGGTATACAGCAAGAGATACACCCGAACACCCCGTGTACTCGTTTTTACAGGGTGTCCCAACGGAAAGCGGCATCAGTAGGTTGTGGCACCTCCTCTAGCGGCGATGCATTGCTCCAGCCGCAGGTGTAGGTGATCATACTGCAAGAAATGGGAGAAAATTTTGCTGTAGAGTGTGTGGAACCAATCATAACTGATGTTAGAATTATTTGCCACACGAATCTTTATTTGTAGGGTCACAAGCTAAAAGCAAATTGAAGAAGCTTTTCGAAGAAGGTGATGTGCCATCAAATCAATAAGTAATTTTTTTCGATGGTGTTAAGAGGTTTTATGTATCATCAGTTATGTATGCTGTCAAGACACTGCCGCTTCATGATCCTTTATTTAAAAATGCTATATTTGTAGATTTTGCAAGAAAAGTTGATTGCACATTCGAGTCTGCTGAATATTTAATCAACAGATATGCAGAATATCTAAACTTCAATCATACAGATATTGACAAAACACACGAGCAGTTCTTAGGATATCAAAATCTACAAATAGAAGATCTGCCATTAACTGTAAAAACTGAAACAAGTGAGGTAAAAGTTGGGGCAAATAATTGGAATTACTTCGATATCTTTTAAAAACATGAATGTGGTATGGCATTACTTACATGGAGCAGTACATCATGGGTCCATGAAATTTGATGTACTTTTCAGGGTTGCAAAGATAGCGCATTCCAATGCTGCTGAAGAACGTGTATTAAGCATGATCCGTAAAAATAAAACGGACTTCAGAGGGAATTGAGCTCTAACTGGAACACTCTGTCAATTATAACTTTGAAAATGACAGGGATTGAACCTTGCAATACTTAAGAACCTCCAAAAGAATTGTTGGCTAGTGCCAACTAAACTAAATGTTGAAAAATATTTTATGTGTTATTGTTATTTTTTTCATCCCCCTCATTTTTCCTTTATCCCCCGCATTTTTAAGGTCTCTGTCCCACATTTGGCCAAAGCCAGGTTGGCATGTCTGGTTATCAGATATGTCAGACCTCCGTAATCTCCTCGGGATTCAATGGCATATATTGCAACCAGACCAAGTTCTCACAGACGTGGCGGCGAAGCAAAATAAGTTCTCCTGGCGCCATCACTCCGTGGCGGAAATAGTCCCAGTGTCTGGACGAACGAAGCAGAAACGTTCTCACGCTGATAGCGGATGTTGAGAATACGACGTCCTTGAATCACTTGGCCGCTGACGTTCTCCAGCTTATTACTTGCTGTCTCTCTCTTGCTCTCTGCTCGTATCTCGTCTTCGTCGTCCTAGCCTTGAGTTGGCCACTCTATTTAGTTAGCCATTAAGTTCATACAGAGACTAAGTTCATAATTATAATATGTAGTTTCACTTGCGAGCGTCTGTTCTTCAGTCGCTAACTCAGACGCAGGCGAGCTGTCCGTTTTCACTCCGCTAAACCGTGACCACCGAGAGAGAAGGCCTCTGCGATGAAACGTAATACATTGTTACATCATCATAGATAGTGCATTGTTATTCGTATTTCAACCAATAATAAGCCCTGAATTAGCACTATCTATGATGATGTAACAATGTATTAAATTTCATTGCGGAGGCCTTCTCTCTCGTTGCTCACGGCTAAACTCCACCTCGTTTGTGTCCGAAGTGACTGGAGACTCGGAGGAATCCAACAAATCAGAGTTATTTGCCAGTGGTGGACCTCCTATCGCTTCAAAATTCCCGGGCCTTCTCCCCCTTTGTTCTCTCTTTCTCCTCTGAGGCCTGAAACGCCTACTGGCTGCGCTCTTACGCGTGAACGTTTCCTTCTCGCTTTTTGTAAGATTATTCTGCTTATTGCCAGAATAATTAATTTTATCTACAACAGATAGTGCCTCTGCTTGCGTACCATCTGGTCTTTTCAGGACACGATGTTTGAGACCAAATACTTTGCTGCGTCCTCACTATCCCTATTTCGTTTATAGCCTTTTTTCGGCCCGAGGGACCACGTGATCTATGTAGTATTTAGATATGTAAAGGAGTAAATTCGATATGCAGATTCCTTTAGGCAAATCTACATTACTATGAAGTTTGGGTCAAATTGTCACAGTGGGGTCGGAGTTGTGGGGGGTGGCAATCACTTGGTATTTTGAACTATGCCAACATATGGCATGTAATATATCATTGGTTCGAAAATGATGCGAAAAGGAAGAAAATAGGGTTCTTTTATATTTTCTAAATACTACATTCGAGAAAATCAATTTTTTTGATTAAAAAAATGAGGGGTTACAAAATGCAGATGAAGGGGTAAAAATAGATGAATTCAGGGCTTCCGCTACTTTCCTATATCATCCTCGGGAGGGCTAATTTCTTGTTATCTTTATGTTGTGTGAACTTAACATGTGTGCTATGAAATATGAAATTTTTACTACAGGGTGTCCCAAAATTTATGGTACATATTTTAGGGGTGATAGAACCAACTAGACAACCATAAATCACCAAACAATCCATTGTCGGAACTCAAGTTTTAAAGCGCTAGAAGGTCACTCCAAATCGATTGTATGAAGTCTGCGTTACTGTTGTCGGCCGCAATTTTGAGCAATTGCTGTGATGGTACTTGTGTTGGTGGTTAACTTGATTTTGTTGAATTTAATAAAACATTTTTCTTTATGTTATCGGTATTATTTAGTTCTGTCTCTGTCTGTCTTGTTTCTCATCATTTCATGACAAACTTTAAGACGAAGTTTATCAAGACTAAAACTTTAATTACCAAATACTCATTCAAAATAACTCATTTTCTAACTTTCTCCAACTTTCCCTCGGCACTTCACGCGTCTTTGTAACAAAAATCAAAAGCAACAGCGAAATCTTTCAAAACCGAATAATTAATCATTCAACCGACGGGAAATGATTCTGGCAGAAACATGAGGGTAACAGCAGCAAGATCTGCGGCTATCTGTGCAGGTGTCTGATTTCTTCCTCTTTTTGCTGAAAGGGCTATGCCACGGTCCTCCCGAGAGACTGTGGTCCTTCGACGACCACCCCCTTGCACACGTAAAGCGGATCCTCTGGTGGCAGCAGCAGTATTCAAACGAGAAACACCACTTTTCGGAACGCCCACTGCTCGCGCAACTTCAGTCACACACTGCCTCAAGCCGTCCAACAGCTCATCCACGATTGTAATCACTCAGATGATATCTCTGCGGCTTTCTGCAGACGATATGTGACAGATGGACTGAAAATTTACAGTAATGTTCGCAAAACACCTGTACGTGTATTCGCCCTAACACTCCACGGCTACTAATTTTCACTGAACCACAGCTCATTGGACACGTGTCTTTTATTCAAATTATGCAAATCGAACAACAGAGTAGCAACCAATATTAGGACGCGTCCTGCATTATTTTCCAGCGCCCCTAAATAGCGGAATGTGCATGTTCCTTAGCAATTGTCAAGCAGTGTATAAACCATTAGTGAATGAGATATCAAGTATCAAAAGTTTAAAATCACATGCACGACTGAAGATTTGTTTTTCTTATTCAGCAACACTATGCACAAATTTCTCTTTTGCTTCTCGATGGACAACTGTATCATTCTTCGTTTTGTGCCTTCTCTATATGTTGGCATGAATAGTCGACGTTCGCTTGCATTCTCTGTCACGCTTTTCCGATTTTTATTGGGCATTTTAAACAAGAAATTCGAGTATGTTGTCAATGTGCGCGTACAATAAAGTCGTTAACAAATACGATCGTAATGCGCGCATGCTCCAAGCCAAGACCAACAATGCTTAATGTTCAACAAAAAACGTTGTAGCCATCCATAAATCGTTAATACGAATTAAGAGTACAAAAAAGCGAGTATAGTTCGCTATATATCGGATTGTGTTAGATAAGCAAATCGTATTAACGAATTAGAACCGTTAGAGCAGATACCATTGAACGATTTCGGACATCTTCAAACTGTTCAAGCTCTGATCCATAATTATCGGCAAAAACAGATTTTGAATATCTTTTATGATTTGAAACTAGAGCTACAGTCAGACAGAAACACAGACAGACGAAATAAAGCGAAAACAAAGTGTGTTTTGGTACTTCCAAGAAAACTAGGTTCCAAGAAGAACGCTATGAAAATAGATATAAATGGGTTCTTATTATATGCTGAAAAGCATATATTGGTTTCGCTCTGTTTGTGTGTCTGTCTATCCGTCTGTCCATCTGTCCGTCTGTATGTCCGACGATTATTCGAGAATGCTTTAACTTTTTCAAATTCTGCTTTCGCTCTTCGATAGAGACTCTTCCTGTGCTCACCTGATTAGTTTATCATTAAAATTGGTCTAATAGTCACGTGACTATTGAGACCCAAATCTCCCTATTGATTTTTTTATTGGCAATATAAGGCATGTAATATGTCATTCGAACGGGAATGACGAGCACAAGACGAATATGACATTCTTTTCGATTTTCGAAATGCTACGTCCGAGAAAATGACCCTCAAAAAGTACTTCAATAACCCCTTATTACGAGCTTTAGCTAAAGCTACATATAGGATGAATACAAAAGTCTGAACACCCCCTTTTATTTTTTGAACCGAAGCAGATATGTCAATTTTGATGAATCCAATGAATAGGAAGTTGTGGGTGGCCTATCCCATGGTGCCCTTTTCATCATCCCAAATATGCAAATTAGGACACATTCAAAATTTATCTCAAAAACCGTAAGGGATAGAGAAAAAAACCCAATTGCAAACTTGTTCAACATAAAAAAACAAACAAAACAAAAAAAAATCATCCGAATCGGACGAACCAATCACCCACAATCACGTGGTGAACTGTTTGTAGCTTACAAACAGTCACACTGCACAAGGAAAACTGAATGTTGATATTTCCACCGTGTAAAGCATGCAAATCAAAAAATTAACATAAATTACCATACTCACATTCACTTTCATGCAGAAAAGCAAATAAAAGGCATGTTTCAGCACACAGAAGACAGAACAATTCCAGGATGGCAAGCTACACTGTTCTGGAAATGGTCAACATGATCTTCTGCTTCGGAGAGGCAAGGAGAAACCTACATGCTGCAGTTAGGTTGTATCGAGACAGATACCCTAACGAACGCCATCCATCTCGTCAAACAATGCGTCACATTATTCAAAGATTCGAGGCTACAGGGAATGTTAATGCAGAACGAGAACGACCAAGGGCACAAGGCGACGAGGATACAACAACACTAGTTCTGGCTGCAGTTGCTGCAAATCCCCACACAAGCAGCAGAGCAATTGCTGCAGATGTTGGGTGCCATCAGAGAACTGTTCTCAATATTCTACACGCACATCATTTTCACCCATACCATATTCATTGTCACCAGGAGTTACTGCCATTGGATTATGTTGCTAGGGCTGCCTTCTGTAACTGGTTACTTACCTGCCTAGATGACAATCCAAACTTCATTCATGAGGTGTTGTGGACAGATGAAGCCCAGTTCACCAGGAATGGAGTTATCAACAGGCACA
Organism: Rhysida immarginata; assembly: GCA_023313115.1. Taxonomy (NCBI): domain Eukaryota; kingdom Metazoa; phylum Arthropoda; class Chilopoda; order Scolopendromorpha; family Scolopendridae; genus Rhysida; species Rhysida immarginata. The sequence continues at coordinate 519,854 of JAHWFO010028238.1, read as the reverse complement.
ACCATCATCATTGGGCAGACGAAAACCCACCATGTCTGCGAGAAGCAACTCATCAAGTGAACTGGAGAATCAATGCGTCGTGTGGATTGTACAATGACACAGTGGTTGGATTGTATTTTTACGATGGAACACTGACTGCAGAACGCTACCGGGCTGAAATTCTCAACGTGGTAGTCACAGACTTCATTGACAATTTACCACTGGCCTCGTATCAGCGCATGTGGTTTCAGCATGATGGAGATCCTCCACATTACGGGTTGGTCGTTCGCGAGCGTCTAAGTGAGATGTTTGGACAACAATGGATTGGCCGAGGAGGACCAGTTCGTTGGCCAACCCGCTCCTCTGATTTTACACCACTTGACTTTTTCTTGTGGGGATACCTGAAGGACAAGGTTTATGCTACGCAGCCCGCCTCACTGGAGGATCTGGTTCAACGAATCCAGGAAGCGTGCCGAGGAGTGACACCAGCCATGCTTGCCGAAGTTTTGGCGTCAGTTAGGTTCCGTGCCCAATTGTGTTATGGTGCCCACGGTCGTCACATCGAGCATTTTGTTGATTAACTTTTTTTAAACTGTTTGAAGTAACTTGTTTGTACAGTGTGACTGTTTGTAAGCTACAAACAGTTCACCACGTGATTGTGGGTGATTGGTTGGTCCGATTTGGATGATTATTTTTTTTGTTTTGTTTGTTTTTTTATGCTGAACAAGTTTGCAATTGGGTTTTTTCCGCTATCCCTTATGGTTTTTGAGATAAATTTGAATGTGTCCTAATTTGCATATTTGGGATGATGAAAAGGGCACCATGGGATAGGCCACCCACAACTTCCTATTCATTGGATTCATCAAAATTGACATATCTGCTTCGGTTCAAAAAATAAAAGGGAGGTTCAGACTTTTGTATTCACCCTGTATAAGAATACAAGCTTAATCGGTACATTTGTGTGTCCGGCCGCATATTACCTACCTTTACTTTGCTAGAGTTCATTGAAACTCATGCGCTCACCTGATTGGCTGCTTCTCTCAGCATCTATGCCTGAGACGAAGGTTGCTAATCCTAATGCATTAGGTTTCCTTAGTTTTAATCACAGATAGTATATAACTTTGATTCTATTCTTTTGTATAGAAGCAGATGTCTGCTTTTTCAAAAGATGAACTTCCAACTGCATTTTTAAATGTGTTTGAAAGTGTTTCGGCGCCGACGAAGGCAGCTAAGCCTAATATACTTGGTTTCATTGGTTTTAAATATAGATAGTTTATAAATTTGATTCTATTCTTTTATTTAGAAACAGATGTCTGGTTTTTCAGAAGTTTTTTTTTCTTTGAGGGAAGTGAGTGTAAAAAAAAAATAAGAGTAACTATATAGACGTTTTTAGAAAAAAAATTGAAAGTAAAAACATCAATCAAATTGAATTTGTTTTGAAAAGACGAATTTTTTTAATCGCAAAATAATGTAACATCTAAACTTCTATTTCTTTGTAATCAGATTCTAATAAGATACCCCTGCATTCTCCAATAAAACTTTAATTCAAGTTACTTTATTTTCAGGAAGAACAGGTGAATTTCACATTTTTAAAAAGCAATTTGTATATTTCTTATACAAATCATTTCCGAAACTTTTAAAAAAGGATGAAGCTCCATTTTTATATGTTTGTAAATAAATAAATAAACTTTCAATAGGTCAGATGCGTAATAATTCAGTTTCAAAAACATAAACGGCGGCTGTCATATATACTCTATCTAAAACAAATTCAATATGCAATGATACGAAATAATTTGACATAAAAATGAGATTTTGGCAATAAAACACTTCGATTAAAAAAAGGTTTCTTAAATGCCTATTCACATGCATTGAACGAATAATAAACAGAACACGAAATTCATCAGTGCCAGTGAAGTAAAATCATGTAGGATTCAATCGCATTTAAAAACACTGCTGCAAATTTATTTTGCTTTATAAAACAGGCATCTGTTTCAACGCTAGTTATCCACAACACAGGCTAGTTATCTTCTGAAAAAGCAGGCATCTGCTTCTATACAAAAGAATAGTATCAAAGTTATATACTATCTGTGATCAAAACTAAGGAAACCAAGTGCATTAGGATTAACAACCTTCGTCTCAGGCATAGATGCTGAGAGAAGCAACCAATCAGGAGAGCGCATGAGTCTCAATGAACTCTAGCAAAGTAAAGGTAGGTAATATGCTGTCCGGCCAGCCGTCGTTTGCACGATAGCGTGAAAAGAATGAATTTAACTGCGATTTGTCAACTTTTGATGCGCTTTCGGACCCCTTCATGCACGTGCACTAATGTTAAGAATATGAACTTAGGGCATGTAATACCTCTATCGATTTGCACTGATGAGTCATAAGTAAATACAGTGTTACTTTTAGTTTAACATTTAAGCATTGTTGATGTCAGCTTGGAGCACGTGCCCGTTATGAAGCTCTGTCAATGCACGTGCTGATTTCTTTTTTAAAATTCAGTGTGCTGTTGGTCCTATTGTTAAAAGTGGATAATTAATGTTAGGGCGATTATTAAAAATGGCTAATTAACGTTAGGCCTATTGTTAAAAGTGGCTAAATGTTAGGCCTATAGTTAAAATGGCTAATTAATTTTAGGCCTATAGTTAAAAATGACTAAATAATGTTAGGCCTATAGTTAAATAATGGTTTTTTTTTTGTTTATTATTGTTCATTGTAATACAATACGTGCATCCAGAGCCTGTATGGCCTGAGGCCGACGAGTTGGGTCTCTGGATGGACCTGGATTAACGACTGCTGTATGATGGTCACAGCAGCCGGGGGGGGGGGGGGGGGTGAAGATCGTGAGTCGCCCATCCAGTGGCTGATGTTTCCTAACTTCACTGAAGTTGTGCTTTCAGTGAAAGCCCACCAGGCCACGGCCTCCCACACGTTAAGCCTAATGTTAGGCCTATTGTTAAAAATGGCTAATTAATGTTAGGCCTGTAGTTAAAAATGGCTAAATAATGGTAGGCCTATATTTAAAAATGGCTAACTATTGTTAGGCCTACATTTAAAAATGAATAAACAAAATGGCTAAATAATGTTAGGCCTTTTGTTAAATAGGGCTAATTAATGTCAGGACTATTGTTATCAGTAGGTGATTAACATTAGACTAAATTATTAAAGTCCAAAGCTAATTACCGTTCAGCCTAATGTTAATTAGTCATTAACAATAGGTAATTGCTGATAGGCCAATTGTTAAAAATAGCTAATTGATGTTAGGCCTATTGTTATGAACAAATAATTACTATTAAGAATTTTTAGCGACTGTTGTAATCTTATGCATGTTGTATACGGCCCGTGTAGCTCTTAATGTAAAGACCGGGAGAATATGACAAACGTACAATAACTTTATAATGGACAACATACAAATTATTTTGAGTTTGCAATTTTTTACTTACTGACCTGCCCACTGCGTACACCTAGTCCGCTTCATTTGTTCAGGTTAATACTCTAATAACTGTTGTGCATTTGCATCGTTGTACGAGACAGGGAATTTGTATTGTTTTGTGTTTTAAGGTGAACGTGAGGCAATAAAACAGATATAAGTGTAGATACGAGAATCAAAGAAATTTCCATTGTTTATTTAAATCAACTGCAAGTAAAAGTGAAATATTGAAATTTAAAATTACATCTGCGTTACAGGTAAAGCTCCTTGGAATGCTTACAAGATTTTTCCCGACAATGCTATGCAATAATGATTTTTCTTTTACGTTTATGTTAACTTTGATTAAGAAAGGATGAATGGCTCTAGCAGCGGAAAGAACATAGGCGCAGTAGTTTAAAACATTTAGACGTGCGAGCATTTCATTTCTCATTTCGCGCATGTTTGGAAAGATTCGTGTGAACGCTGCAATCGAATACGTAAATTTACATGCAGTTTTCGCCATTACTGTATATAAAATACTACTATAATAATAAACAACAAATTTTTATATTCTTCTTTTCAGCATATTTGAAAATCGTTTTACGAGTTATATTCTTGTTAATAATATAGCAAATTCATGCATAGGCTTTATCTACTGGAAAATAACCTTCTAATTCTTCCGTCGTTGCTAGTCGCATCTAACGGTAAAATATTGCAGCTCTTCGTTCAGGTTCTTTATCATATTCATCTCCAGACGCAGATTAGCACTTTCTTTTAAATCTTCTCTTCTTATCCTTCGTCTCTTCCAAGAATCAACTTTGCACATTGCCAATTTCATTGTCTTGTTCCTATCATCGGCCTTTATCATTCTGCAAAGGAAGAGCGAAAAGAAAATGGCTGGATGAAGAAAATGAACTGGAAACGTTTATGCAAAGTGCAATCCAAATGGTTTAGGAAAGGAAACGACTTTGGGCAGGAAATAAAATAACACTGTTATTCTCGTTCAGAGCCGTCTCAATATTTTGCAGAACTTAATGCAATTGTGTTTGCCGGCCCTTTTTACCACTACAACAGAGATTTTTAAGCGGTTATACGTGGACACTGGTGGTAACGAAACAAAAACGTATTTTTTCGATTTGCATATTTTTGTCGATGAAATTTTCAAATTTGGATTTTATGGCCACACAGTTCATAATGCATTGTGACGGCTTGCTCACTATGGTTGCAGTGATGATGATGATGATTTTTACACGGAGAATCTAAGAAATTACAAGTAAGAATTAATTAAGTAAAATTACCACGGCTCAATTACTTTCACAAGACAACGGAGACAATGAGGCGTTCAAAAAGAATGTGGACGACTCCATAATGACTGCATTACATTACTAATTTAGGTGAATACTTTAAGCTTTTGTTACCTTAGATGTCTCTTGTTAAATATATTTATTGTAATGGATAAGAGTTTATGCCAGTACACTAGGATTCATTAGTCTTCATTCAAAAACCTGAGAGCAAAACGTCTCACAAAATGATCTGAGTAGCTAAAACAAGAACTTAAAAATAATTTTCTTCTGTTTTTAATCTTCTATAGAAGATGATTCAAAATTTCTGAATTCTGATTTCAATAATTTACTGTTAAAACACATTGAACCCATATTTAGAACTGGTATATGATCTGCCTCATTATTTTGTTGATGAGTAAATTTATCTGACGACACATGATATTGGACGCTGGCTGGAATGACCACGGTTTCCATTACCGTAAGCAATCAGGCCAGATATTTTACGAAATTAATCATCGTAGAACTCTTGAAGTATCTTTATTATGTCATTGCGTGTGAGATATATTGCGCTGCTTGTTAGAAGTAATCAAAACGTTCGTTCTCTTCAAGCAAGACTATAAATTGAAATGATTGTACGTTGAACTAGCAGTTGTGTCGAAAAACAATTAGTCTCTTAATGCTTCGCCCGTACATAACACAACATACTTCATTTCTTAGAGTGAAACAGATCCTCATGTTGTACGGAAGGAGGAGATACAAGCCCATTAACTGCTATTTAAATTAAACAAATGCTTCATTGCTGAAAATGAAATTTTGTTATGCTTCGAACAATGTGACCCTCTAATTTTGCATAAGACTTGTGACGAGATGAGTAAATTCTCTGTGTGAGTGTTAGTATGCGGTACAAACCACCATTAGGGCATATTTGCCAGCAAAAGTAACAACATTAAAGAATATATTCTATTGTTTCAGAGTAAATAATTTTAAAAAATTAGAGTACGGCTAAAAATGTGAGTAAAAATAAGAGTTTAGGGATTTTTGATTCTGCCTAAGTTTTACAAAGGGTCATGCAAATCCTGTGAATTCTTTTTCTAGAACAGAGTTACCGTGATAACCGAGGTCATGTATGTAAACTAAATCTTATTATATCTCTCGTAAATTCTTCAACCCCATTAACAGACCAGCACGCTAGTTATAAGCTTACAACAAAAGGCCTTTAATATTACTTTCTACTAATAGCTCTATCTTCCTTTCTGATTGAACTAAAACTGCAAAGGTTTAACATATGAATGGAGAGGTTCGTGAATTTCTTGCAGCCATTCAATTAGCTTCATGGAATTAAATGTGGTTATGTAAGAAAAGCAGTTTTGTTTTAATTGCCCGTCATCTCAACATTCAAAGGTAGAGATGAAGGACCATTTTCTTAGTGGGAGAGTTTGTGACAGGATACACCTATCTGAACATGTTTGAAAATTATGCAAAATAACAGTAGACCTAACTTAAACTAACCTAATCGTATGATGCTCGCCGCATTTCCACTATCAAATCCTTAACTTTTTGAAGACCATTCTGCCAACCCTACTACAATTTGTCAAATCGCTGCAATCATTTGTAAGCCTCCTGTGGGGTTTTATTTTAATTATCCAATGATAAACGAAAGATATCTTTTCTTTCTATATATATAAAGACGTATGTTTGTTTGTGGGTTTGTTTGCTTGTTTGTTTGTTTGTTTGTTTCTTATGCAAATCTACAGTTTTATTCCGATCTTGATGAAATTTTGCATACTTAACCTTCAAAGCATGAGAAAGGTCACTGTCTACCTCAGATTTCGGAAAAATAATAATTATTGATAAAAAAAATCGATATTCATGGTTATGACATGGCATATTAATGAGAAATATCTCATGACCAACAATGCAAGGCAAAGTTTGTGCAACAATATGTATCAATAATGGTATCAACACGCAATTCTCAAACACTCAGCACGGACCAACAATATATATCTCAGGACCAACAATGAAAGGCAAAGTTTGTGCAATGATCAGGCTTTTCTTAGAAAAGAGTTCTTAGTACTTAACAATTTCTTGAAAATATTTAAAAATGATCAGTAACTGGAGATAATGGAGACTTAGCAGACTATTGAGAAAGACTGGAAAGACGACAGCGGAAGCAGTCCTTTAGCTCCGTGGTGTATTGAACAACTGGTAAGCATGTCAATAGAAGAATCGGCGATCGCTAAACTAATGGCCAAGAGATGAATGGCCAAAGTTTTGATTCAAGACATCGAGAGAAGAAAGGGAATTGCAACAACATCAAGTGTACATCTAAAGTAAGATTACGTGAGTAAGAAATTATTTAGACTAGCAGTGGCATCCTTGGAGAGGTCCATCCATTGTGAGCCTTTAAAAATTTTTTTTCAAATTTCCATTAAGAATTTTTACTGTATTAATTCTAAGCGTTTTCATGTGTTTATTTTTAAGATATTTCAAAATTTATTTAAAAAAAAAAATTCCGAGCCAAGCCGCGGTTATCACTTAGCTTATTTGGTAGCACAGCAGATCCAAACATTTCCTAAAAATACATTTTGATTATATTCTGTGGGACGGTGTATATTTTGGAAACTGAGATGCTGATAATGCGATGACTGAACGTTCGTTTCCAAGAATTATTGATAATGAGCAGTGAAGATACAGTGACAGAACATTATTAAGGCAGCGTCTACTGATTAGGCACAGGAGTCAGGCGTCAGGAGTCAGGCACAGGAGTCAGGTGTCTCCCTTGAGCTCCCTATCAAACGTCCAGACGATTGGCAAAAAATGATGTGTCTGGAAAGGAAAGAGAAAGAACGAGTATTGATCGGAGAAACTCAGCAACTAAAACAGAAAAAGCTGTACGGGCGTTTGAAACATTTGAATAACGGGAGTTTCGAAAAGAGCAAGAGGGTATAAGAGCTTCTACGTCAAGGGCAAGAAAAACTTGAGTCTAAAATATCTGGTGATGCTCCGCAGTGGTGAGGCAAGTCAAGAAGAATTTCGATAAATTTCCGGTATATCACCTGGACTTCCTGGTATTTTTAGTAGAATGGATAATCCCTTTGCTCTGTGGTGTATTGATTGAGTTTTTTTTTAACCAATTGGGAGTTATAATTTAATTTTTTGAGATTTACCTACAAGTATATTTATCCCGGGCAACGCCGGGTACCTCTGCTAGTATACTAATATATTCCCTATGTCAATTTGTTTATGTGTATGGTTATAACGCTACAATGCAATGCACACGTAACAAAGAAGGGTGATACTGCGAGCTGCGTGCCCATGCTAAGCTACAACAATTGTTAAAGAAATTTAACTCAACAACGGCCATGAACATTTACTTAGCTAATAGGGAGAAATATCAAAATATAAACATTGAATATCTGCTATCTTTTGAGGGCATCGAGACCCATGGCTGCCATGGCTCTGAACTTATCCCATTGTTATACAATACATCCAAACACGCAACAACTCGTTACCATCGTTATACAATAACAAGTCGGGCAAAAACGGCGCACTTCGATGAGTAGCAGTATAGGATTGCCCTCAAAAAATGGCAGCTGTACCCATCATTCAATGCGAAGATATTTTCCCCTATTGAAACTAATTTAAGAAATATAAAGAAATTAGCTAATTTCTATAGGAGAAATATACAGTTTTTAAAAAATTTTTCTCTTGTAAGGTAAATGAAATTAATTTCAGTTATGGTTATTGATTCTTCTCCTGTTCATAGAACCACCAATGTTAAGGATCTGAGATTTTGTTTTTTTATATGGTTTATCAGCACAAATACATGGGAGTAGCCAAGGGAGAAAGGGGGCAGCCAAATCAAATTTGTATGGGAAAAATAATTGGCCAAATGATGTGATTTTTTTTCAGGATGGATCAGATCCCGCTGACAATGCAATATGTAATATTTTTACGTTGATTTGTGCACATATTAAAGAAATAGAAAATATTAAAAATTTGGTAAAGGCTTTTTGCAGTAATGTATTAACAATAAATTCAAGATCTGCTGAATTAAACTCAAATTTCTCATTGAAAAATGTAATAAAAAGTTTTTAAATGAAAATGTAACAAAAAAAGGAGAAATAAAAACGCCGCCACCAAGTTCTGTAACATCTATAGCACTCCGGGCCCTCTGCTAGTAGGGTACAAAAAACTGCGTATACCTTTAAAATTTGATCGAATTCCAACGAGTAGTTTCCGAGTAACGTACTCATTATCGTAACACGTGCTGGTTGGTACTCGCATGTGAGCACTAGTACGATTTTGAATGCGCTCGTTCGAATACGATAAAATTTTAACGGTATACACAATCTTATGTACCCTATTATTTCTCCAAATTTCATGATCCTAGATGTTATAGAATCTGAGTTATCAACTTGTTTATCTTGGTGGGGCATTTTTATTTCTATTCATATCTCAGTTAGCATTCAAATTCGGACCCATGTTCATAGGGACAAAATGCATCACTATACCCTGATCTATTATTGTATCATTATTTACTGTTTGTTTTTTGTCAACCTGTATAGTGCATTAAGCCATAAAAACATTGAAAAGTTCTCCGTCATTTTTTGACGGGTAGAATCTTAGTTAAAAAAAAATTGAAAATAAAACATCTTGGAAAAAGCAAGAAAGAAATGTCATTTGTTAATTAATGTTTTTTTATTTTTTTTTCCTCATAGCATTCGAAAATGCGGTCCGCAATTTTCCTAATAATCGTCACTCTCTTTGCCGTGGGATGCATTGAAGAGGTCTTCGCGAGTGATAGTTCATCTTCAGAGCCCAACTCTGAGGTCGAGGAAACTAACAACACTGGCAACTTACTCGAAACGCTTTTGCACCCAGCCAGGGCTTCCTTGGAGGATCTGAATCAGCTCATAGGAGACTACGTTCCTAAAGCCTCAGACATTTTCAATGAAATTTCACCATTACTTACAGAAGAAAATTTTGCTTCACCAACAAGCTCAACAAATTTAGTAAGGGAAAGGCAATCCTACTCCTTTTTTTTTCTTTTATGGTTGGTTGATTTATTAGAAGTTTTGGCCTCCACTACTAAGGTCATTTTGCGCCTTTTACACAAGTTATGTCTGTATGCAGCCCGGGACAAACACAAACATCCATGTCCACAGCGGCATTCGTACCCACGACCAGGTGGATTCGAGAACTAGAAAGCCTACGCCCTAGCCCTCTCGGCCACCTGGCCGGCTTTCTTTTACGGAGTAAGAATCGTATTAGACATGCCGCAGTTATGGTAGCAACATTTATTGGCATACAAGTGGAACAAAATAAAATATCCTTATTCAAAACACTCTGGAGAGGAAACTAATGATCGTTACTAAACTAACTTTCGGTATGCGTTTCAGACCATGAGGAAAGGATTGGTGAAATAAAAATATTAGTTCAAAAGATGACCGCTAGGAGAAGCGACCAGTGACGAATTGTGTTCTTCCGGTCTCTTCGATTTGATGAACCATTTGGCACACAACATTTCAGTAAGCTTTTCTGCAATTATTCCAGGCGCCTGTACGCACGAAAAGCTAAATCAGTGTTATCATCGTTCTTTTAACAGTTAGGCAATCATCGTTTACTTTTACCAAAGCACCTTCGCATGTAATGCGAATGAAGCGATGATCTCCCGACACATAATGCAAATTTCTTCACTCTGTGCTGTTTTGCAACGCCACATCTTCAGAGTACTTTGAATAGAGATGTTTTTATCACCCTGTACATAAGTTAAGACTTATGGACAGGAAATGTAGGTTTTCTTCTTTATAAGAATTGAAAAACTTAATTTTAATTTAGTTTCAATATAAAGTATGGACAAGAATATCAATTTAAAAAGTTTAAGAAAACCATCATTCACATGAAATAATTCATAAAATAGTCAACATTAAATTTTTATCGGGAAAAGCTATTCTAGCAGCATAGCAAAATCGTACAAAAGTATAATGTCATTTTGTTTGAGTTTTAAAGTAAAATCTATATTTTTGAAAATTTTCTTTTGTTGTCAAAATACAAACTAATCTTTATAAAATTCAATCTTTCAAATTCATTTCATATGTTGAAAATATTATGGACCATAATGTGAGAGGGTTAAATCACTTTAATAGAGTCCGTCAAGATAAAGTCTGTGCTGATAACACTATTAAAATGTTGCTGAACGATCCGTGTTTTATGTTCATCATTAGATCTAATGAAATGATTTTGTATTTTTAAATTCCTGAATTACTATAGAAACGTAATTGACATTCATATTATATTTGAAGACTTGAGGAAAAGAACATATTCTTTACAGTTTCAAGTAATACAGGATGATTCCCTAGAAAGAGAATGCCCCGAATATTCTGTAATAGCTCTCGATAAGACGAAGCAATCTGAACGAAACAACGTACAATGTGCTCCTTAGTACTTACAATGAGCTTCGAACACGCCGGATGCCCCTGAAACGATATCTTGGTCGCCTCATATTCTTTGATACAACGTGGTTTTGAACACATTGTGAATTAATGGAAGGTTACTTCCACCAAGTTGGAGCAACGTGTCACCACACATCGGCGAGGAGCATGGCAGAATTCGAGTCCTTCTTGGGTAACATAGTAATTTCAAAAGGTTTGGGCTGGTTTTGACATCACAAGATTTCTTCCTTTAGTGAAAGGCAAGGTCACTCGGAACATTGTGGAAGATATGAAGGAAGACATCCAACCTAAAACTGCTGCTATTTCCTCCCGATATCCTTGCCGAAACGTTCAGGGACATCGAGCTGAGTCGAAATTCCTCTGGGAGAAAACGAAGGAAAAGTTGTTCAAAGCGCATTCCAAAATAAATCTGCCCGAGACTCGAACGGATGATGCGTGATACCCTCAGTTGATATGCCGAGATGACGGACGCGCAGTCGTTCGCGATCGGACTGTGCTGGATAATCGCGGTAATCTCACATGTAATGCAATCGATTACACGGACATCAAGGTGTGTAACTTATATTTTGGTTCAGATTGCTTCATCGTAGCTAGAGTTATTACAGAATATTCGGAGCTTCTTTGGAGTGGCTTACCCTAAATTTACAGATAAGTACGAGGGGCAGTCAAATGAAAACGACTGATGAGGAATTGTGGATAAAGAAAAGGACATAGGTGATAAATAAGTGACAAATTTCTTCCGCTGCGTCACACGTCGGATATATTCTCGTTAAAGTCCGTCGCCGGGAACGAAGCCAATCTTCCACCGCTATCTTGAGGGACCAAAATGATGAAAATCGCATGGGGAGAGGTTGAGACGATAGGGTGGATGTTCTAAGACCTCCCTGTTGAGGCGTGCCAGCGTATTCATGGTTTTCTTTGCATCGTGTGTTCGTGCGTTGTCATGGAACAGGATGACCCCCGCGGAACAGAAGTCCAGTCTTTTGTTCCTGATTGGCCGTCGCAGGGTGTCCAAGTTCGTCGTGGAGCTGTCCAAAGTAACGGCGTGGCCATGTGAGGTGAACTCTTTCAGAATTGAGCCTCGGTGATCGAAGAAGACGGTTAGCATGACTTTGCATGTACTTGACTGCCGGCAAAATTTCTTTGGCGGCGGCGATGAGCTGTGCTTCCTTTCCAACTAGGCCGATGGGTTTCCGAGTTGTCATGGTGTCATCATCCGTTATAATACCCTGCAAATTGTACCGAACGAAATGTTTCTGAGCTAGTCGTACCCACTCGGACACAACTCCTGATGCCTTGAATGGGCTCATTCAAATTCCCTATCTTGCTGGAGTGATGACACGATGCGACCGACCAGCCTTCGGATCGTCATCCAAACATGTTCACCCAAAATGAAATCAGGCAAACCACACTCTTCACTTTTGACTCACTTGTGAGTGACCATAAGTAGAACACATTCGGCGGTGAATTTTGGCTGCCGACTGCCAAAAATTGAAGTACTGCCAACACCTCCTAGACAGAAGGCCTGATAACGGAAACGTCATACATTGTTACATTATCATTAGTCGACCAAATTTAGAGCTAATTTAGGGTAGAAATAAGATTAACAATGGTCGACTAATGATGATGTAACAGTGTATGATGTTTCAGTTATCAGGCCTTCTGTCTAGGTGGTGTTGGTACTGCTAGATGTTCTTGTTTGGTCGCTTTCATCTTGCACACCTCAAGCGTTCATTGTTGCCCAGGCCAACAATAAAGACGCTGCTGCTATTTGTTGCATGCCATCGTGTTCGTTCTAAATGAGGGTTACTCACCAACCATAGGATTTTTGCCGATGAATTTCCTGCTCACTGCAACAAGGTTCCGGTCATTTTCATTTGAATGACTCTTTATACAGGACATTATTTTTCAAAAATACTGGACATTGCTCCTTATTATGTATTGAAAAAAAATTTATTTATTGATGAAAAAAGGAAAGAACGGCCTGGGTTCGAACCAGGAACCTTCTGCTCACCGTGGTTGACGCGTCTGCACGGTGAGCAGAAAGTTCCTGGTTCGAACCCAGGCCGTGGAATTTTCTTTCCTATTTTCATCAATAATTTCAACATCTGAGGTTTGGCGTGAAAAAAAATCCTCTTAAGACCTTTCATTTATTAAAAATTTAATACAACATGGCTTCAGAAATGCATGGTTTCTGAATTATAAAGGTATCTATGACACATTTTTTACTCAATATCAATGTCTTATGGCCTTGCGAAGACGATCCCAAATTCATGGATTATTACGATTTCCTCACAAACTGTCACAATTCGATTCTCAGGGTTTCGATACAACAGTGATTTTAAATGGCCCGATAGGGTTCATACCAGGTGAGCGTGAAACCAAACAGTTGGCCCATCTATCAGGAAACGTTCGATTCGAGTACCTGCGTGCCCTATGACATGTGTACAGAAGCGGTGAATATAATGGTTTTGAAGACCATAATTCGGAAACCATACATATAATCTGGAATAAAAGTTTGTTGTTTTCCACATATGGAGAGTTCATTCCTGAAACAGTTTTGAAACACCGTGTAAATATTTATTCTAGATTTAGGAGGTATTAATTTCACAGTTTAATTAGATAATCAGTTTGAGATGAATGCTCATTTTCAAAAAAAGCGACGGATGAATATGTCAATATAAAAATAAACACTTTTCATTTCATTTATGTATCCTTAAAAAGACATAAATAAGGAAAAACACTAGAGCCTGCATCTCGACAAAATTTAATGAGCTTTAAATTTCAGACACTCATTCTTCAGATTCAACATTTATTGAATTAATTCTAAAGACTTTAACTTATATTTTTCCAAAGTATTCTGAGAGATATTTTTACGTGCAAAAAGAACTGCATTCTAGTTATTTTTATAATAGATATACAATGGTTGGCCAAAAAAGGAAACACTTTTACTTAATATTAATTGGATCGGCTTTGGCAGCGAAGACGGCCTCGTAGGTATTGTCCTGGATGGTGGATAATATATTATATTACCATACTCGTGCAAAAATTGTTCAAGTTTTTGCAGAGAGGCTGGAGGCGGAAAACGAGCCAGAAACATTTTCTCCAAAATTGACCATAGCGCTTTATTTTATTGAGGTTCGGCGACTATGACGTCCTGAATATGCGAGACTTCGTCCACAAGCCAAATCATGATCTGACAATACCACCTGTGAATCGGAGCTTTATCGCGCTGTCTTAAGGAAACAATGTCTGCGCACTGACGTGCACATGGTCGGCCAAATTTTGTGCATAGCAGGCGGAACTGATTACCGTTCAAGGTGAACATAGGTTCCTGCATAATACCACAAAATATACTTCCCAGAATAAAAAATAACCCAAAATACCCAAACCAGGAATGCGCCTCCACCGTAGACACATACAGTCTTGTTCGTGAGCTTGGGACGACGTTTGTCACACGTAAACACGTGCAGTGTGAAGCTCGAATCATCAGACCATATTATAATCTTCCATTGATCGATAATCCACGATTTTCGAGTGTTGCAATTGCAACTCGCTTGTGAATTTTTGCTTATGCAGCTCCCTCCTCACCGTTTTTGTGAGCATGGGATTTGAGCCCTACAATAACTTTTGCAGCAGTCGTTTTATTATTTCGGGTCAGAATCCTTCTAAATGTCTTTTTTTCTTTCAGTTAGTTGACAATGTTGTTTACACTTATGCTTATCAGACGATGTTTTCCCGAAATGCAGTAATAAACTTTGACACTGTATTCGCGACTTCGCAAATAAATTGGCCACCTCGCTAACGCAGAGAAATCACTCACAAATTGTCCTTGGACTTTATTTTTCTAACTAGCTGTAAATCTGCGTCTTCATCTGTCATTTCAGAGACACGTTATGCCATTTGTGTAATGAAATTTTCTGATGCTACTACTTGTTCTTCTACATTATGTACGTGGGTGATTCTAGAATCACTAGCTGTAAGGACGCTACCTGGATATACTCTCGCGACAACATATGTGTCAACAATAGTTGTTTGGCAGGTACAAACTAAGGTGCAGTCATATTTCAACAGCCAGAAAAACTCTTTTTTATACACGCATTCGAGCATTAGCCAACGGTATCTTGCTGAGCTAAACTGGCACCAACAATCTTCTCTCTTGGAAACTCAGTAAACTGACATGACTCAGTATAATATTAGCATCGCTATGAATAAATCGAACATTCCCATCTGTTAGTTAGGTGTCTAATCGAAATAATCACTGCCTCTTCCATCTCAAAACATGTATTCGAGTTCATACTGGTGAAAAATTTAGTGTTTCCATATTGTTTGACCAACCCCTGTAGTGCTACCGATTTTACAAAGCTGTAGTTTTCATTCGGTCGTCATTAAGAATAAACTTATTAACGTTCTAAAGTTAAAATTGATAACATACATTTTTATATTGGGGTTTTTCCTCTCATCTTTTTGTCACCTTTAATGTTGTTTTATTAAGTAAAAATTATAAAATAGTGGAATAAAGTGGTCTTGGTAAAGCAATATACGATTATTTATTCTGACCGACGCGTACCGACAAGAAAGACAGGCCTTGGCATTCAAAAGTCACCTGACCATAATAGTCTGAGCAACAATCCAAACTTCAGTATTTCCATCATAGAGGAAATATACTGGAGGCGAAACTTCCTATACTTTCTAGGTTATTTTTTTTGTACAGTCAAGCGCTCTAGTGGTTGGCAGATGAATTAAATATCCCAGTATTCAACACAGTACTAACAAACGACAACTAACCTCCAGCCAACACCAACTAGACAAAATGCTTGAGCGCGGAAGTGTCATATATTGTTACATAATAAAAAGTCATCTTTAATCGCATTTCTACTAATAATAAGCCCTAAATTATGACGGAGACAATGAGATTCCTCTCTTGTGACGCAGTTTACCATGGACAAACGCGGAGAGGAGTTAAGACGAAAGTGGGAGAAAACTTGCATGCATTAGGAATGGTATAATTTGCTATGTCAAGGTTCGCGGACTACATTCTCGATCTTAAACATGACTTCAACGGGAAAATATCAAAATACTATACAGCACAAGTGACCCTAGGTTACTAAGCTTCCTGGAATCTTATATGATCACCAATGAAGAACCTTCTAAACATCTCAAAAGTGACGCTGGACCACTCAACGTATCAGAATGGAAAGTCATGGCTAAACATATACAGATCTCCACCGTGACCGGGAGACGCCCAAGCCCTACTGGTGACAACTACAACAACTCCGATTGGTCCCAAACGCTTGGTTTTTTATAATCTCTTTTTGTGCCTAATTGGCTATCTGTCTGTTAATTTTTACTATATACACTGGTGGGCGACTATCTGTAGAAGCAGATGAAGCGAGTTACAGTCGTTCCAGAATGTTACCCTGAGGTCCATTGCTCAGGTTGGCAGAAAGACTGTGAAAAACCAATCCATCCACTCAGATTTAAGCATGGCCCATATCGGAAAGTTTATACAGGACCTCCTTTTGATTATGGTGCAGAAGATGAAGATTTACGACAATGACCTAGTGACTTGAATATTGAAGAACTCAATGGATATGAAGTGGCATATGAAGTTTCGAAAACCGAGGCACATTCTTGACATCAACTTTGAAGACATCAGCAACGTTTCTTTCCCGGACTACTAGAGGATGTGATAATCTTTTTTCTCGTTATATTTTTATTTCGTTTGTATTTTCTTCTGACAATCGTCAATCTTATTTTCTTTTTCGTATAATATGGAAGACCGCTTGTGTTGGTCAGGCTTCTTGACTACCTCAGTGTATTTCGTTTGGAATTTATTCTGGTTCGATGAGCTTTGTGAAAGCGCTGCTTTCGTCTCATCTGAACAAATATACACTTCACTGTTCGATTGTCGATAATTCCGTATCTTAACAGCTTGTCTGTTCGGATCACCTTCTGCATCACGCTGAAGAGGGTAGTCTGGCTGCCGAAATGCGCATCCGTACCAATAAAATTTCTTTGTGGAATAGTGGTCTCCGTTTGTTCTTGGTATTCCTTGACCACAGTTTCAGGCACTTCTTCATTCTTTAATAATTAAAAGATTAAAAATCATTACTTAAAATATAAACAACGAGCGGCATCATTTAGTATATAATATTGTAAGTTATTTATGCTATTGTTGGAGGTTTAAATGATTATGATTTTGTAACCGTTGTATGTTTTGAATTTATAAATTTCCACGTTTCCTAGAAGACTAAAGGTTCTTGAATTTTTATTGATCTTATGATTTGGATTACATTTCTATATTCCCAAACAGGTGTTTAAGGTAAGTTAAATGTTCAGCAAGAACATTTATTGTTGTTTTTGTTTTTTTTTTGATCCATGATCTTCAGTCCTAAATATCGAAACGCGTCGGCCTGATTATATAATTTTGTATTGCTTTACCAAGGCCGCTTTTTCCACTTTTGTCAATAACAGTACTTAGCAATGTCTCCAATACTTATTAGTAAAAAATTATATGAAATTTTAATTCTTTGCAGATTGAAATCATTCTGAAGTTCATGGAACTAATGAGAGATTTTTTTGAGGAGGCTTCTGAGATGGCTATAAAGAGATTCGAGAATGCAATAGACAGGTCCATGAACCGGTTGAGTTTGCTTTCCGAAAATCTGCAAGCTGTAAATGGTATCGGTCTCTAGACCACAGACAAAACACGGGTAGTCATCACGGACTATCAAGCTACAAAAGCAATGTCAGAAAATATATAGCATTTTAATTGTATAATGAAATTTCTAAAGTCTCTAAACAAAACTCTATTATGGTATACAGAATTATGGTATAATTTTCATTTCTATTATATATGTAAAAAAATTGTGTGAAGGTATTTGATACTCGTAAGCATTGAACGTGTAAATGATTTTTAACTTATTTTAACACCGCCTATTAAAGGTTTCCATTTGACTTGAATAAACATTGTTTTATCATTAAAGCAAAGCTTCAGTTTTTCTTCTTCTTAAATGACTGGTTATAAAACAAGACAGCACACATAATTTTCATAAAATTCGTAAATTTCAGTGATATTATCACGGAAAAAATACTATGAATTCTTATTATTGTTTGAATAAACTCATCTAATGGTAAACATTGCCTTTGTCTTTTTTTCCATTTAGTGATGGGTTTTCGTCATGAACAGTAAGACACGGGAATAATTATAAATTTAATTTTAAATTAGATAAATAAATGTTTGCATGCTCTAAATCATTAGTCTTCTAAAAGCCTAAGTGGCAAAGTGAAAGAGGATCACTAATTTGTTTAATCGAGGTCTACGCATGTACAGTATTGATGACGATGTACAATATCGATTATTGATAAAATTTAGATAATGCCCATAAAATAATCAGAATTTTACAAATAATAATAACCTCCTTTAGAATGTTTTCAAATGACCTAGAATCTCGTTGATCATGATCCCTCATAAGATGGCACAAAAGATCTAAGCTTAAAAACTCGTTTTCAAAAGTCCGAAATAGGGAGCGTTTGCGTTTACACCAAAAAGGAAGTCCATTAAAGATTAATCTATTAGGTAGCTGGAAAGTAATATAGGATGGAAAGTGCTAATACTAATGCAGATATGTTAACAATTACATTTGAGAACAGTTTTCTCAATTCTGTCGACTAATTTTTATATATGGTTGATAGTAGCTGCTATGACAACTGACCATTTATTATACGGGTGTCTTTATTATACGAGTTCAAACTTCGCAAATGTACAACTGAAGCTGCAGGAAATGTGAACAAAACACGGGACAAAAACTCAATCTTTTATCGTGAGACCCGAAGATTGTTCAAAAAGTTTGTTGCTAGTTCCCTATTTGCCTTCGGGACAAAACCATCGCTGAAATATGCGAGGTGTAACATGCTCTTTACACCCCTGAAGTTTCAGGATAATTCGTCAGTATTTTTATAGATATTCGACAAAAGGCCCAAATTTAAAAGTGTTTACATTATTTCGTCCAACTCCTGTACATATTACATAATATTTTACATGTGGAAAGCGTTTCCTTTTTATTCTGCTTTAGTTATGCTAGTGTAACCATTGTCATTGATTGTATTGTCTTATACTTTGGGCACAAGTGTGGCCAATGTTAGCTTGATTGATCCACCCCCCACCCCCCCCCCTTTCTTTATCTCGTTTCAAAACACAAAGAGTCAATATGAAAAGACTGATCAATAACCAGCTCAGTATTTACTCTTTCGAAACGATCAATCAAAGACAAAGGTTGGGTTCTTTAAAGAAGTTGCAGGTTGTGTCTTATCTATTCCAATAAGATAGGCAAGGATTAGAATTAAATAAATATCTTTTTATTCAAGGTTAAAAGAATACCAATGAGATACAAAATAAATATAAGCCTTAAATCTAAAGAAAAGAAAGATGATAGTACTTAACGTCAAAGAAGAAAGTTATCCTAAATCCCCAATTACTTACAACCACGATAACATGCAAAAAATTCAAACAAATGCAAATGAGATGATTATTCAATAAGGATATTCAACTCCTTCATTCACTCTGAGGATAGACATAGCACTACTAGAAACTCAATTCTAATGAAGTTCCCTCAAACTGTCCTTTATCACACCTTTTGTCATGACAACTTAAGAAACTTTATAAGTCAAAATATTTCTCTCTACCTACAATTATGTAGTTTCAGACATCTGCAGACTTGTGATCTGATTTAATCCAATCTTGGACACTAAACACTTAATATTTCACTTGTCACACTGAAGCACAAAAACACACTTTAAAATGATCCGGATCGATTAGTGAGTGAGTCCACTGGAGGTCTCAAAGTGTCCTCACTAAGTTCAACAGAAGATTTTAAATGCGAAGTTGTCTTCCTTTCACAACGTTAGGTTCATGACCATGCTAATCGCTCGAAGAAAATTCCATCTCTGCTTCAATTTGCTCTGAAGAATGTTGAGGTTCCAATTTCCAATCTGCAATTTCCAATGATGACTCCACTATATGCTGATTACCTTTAGTCTCTTAATATGGAAATACTCTACGACGCAGTTCACTGTCACTCTTGATGCAGTGGGCTTGGGCGGAATGTGCACAGTGTTGAGCTCTACCTGACAAGGTTGCCCAGGTCAACTTCAACACCTGACATCCCCCTTTCGAATTTCCATATTTCCCTAATTTTGATGAGTTTGCACATTCAAAATTTGGAAGGAGAAGCTATTCAATTTATTAACCTTGGGGGAGGCAGTGGCCTGGTGGGCTTTCACTGAACACAACTTCTGTGAAGTTAAGCTACATCAGGCACGGCTCGTCACTGAATGGGTGACCATCCGTGATAGCCAATCTTTCCCCCCCCCCCCCCGGCTGCTGTGGCCATCATACAGCAGTCGTGAATCCAGGTCCATCCAGGGATCCAACTCGTCGGCTTCTAGCCATACAGGCCCTGGATGGACGTATTGGATCCAATTAATTAACAAAAAAAAACTTACTATGTATTCTTCACAGCAGCCGTTTACATCGAGTTAGCCCCCCCTTCAAATTTCCATTAAGCCGTTGAACATTCTCAAACCAAGAGAAGAGTGCGCTCAACCTCCCTCTTACAAGCATTTTAGCAGAACTCATAAGTTTCTGTTTCCCACGATCGTTTTTATATGAAAAGCACATCCGGTCTCCTTTCCCTCTTCTCATTTTATAAAGATCCAACAAAGCAAAATCAAAATATCATAATAATCATAAATTCTGTATTCACTCCATGATACAAATTATCCCTAAATTAATCCAATAATTCATCCCACCGATGAATCCAAAGACCAATTTCTGTTTAAATCAAATAAATTCCAAAAAGACAGTCTCTTCCTGTCACAACACCTCCCCTCCTTTACTCTCACAATCGAGTGATATTATCTATATCCAATATTAGAATAGTCAATTCTATCAATATGATAAAACCTCATCACCAAAGCTTTTGTATAATCATACTCCCGCTATAAATCTGAATAATACATGCTATTATTCCAGTAACCAAGTTTCCTATAAAAATAAATTCCTAACATAACACGTGATAACGTCACACTATCAGTTTTTTGTCAATGGCTGGATTGATCCACTACAAATTTCTTAAACCTGGCCTAATCATTACAGCTCAGGTTTACTGGTAAACTTCATGCTTTTTTACCAGAAACCTTGCAAAAAACACGCTTCACTTGTAACGCTCGCCCTCATACAGAAAAATGAACCCAACAAAAATTTGATTTAGGAAATGAAATTTTGCCATATCCGCCATACATACTTTTTCCAACGGACTATCAATTTCTTTCTGACCTTAGACAATTTTCTTCGCAAAACTGCTTCCAAATTTCAGAATGATGTTGAAATTGCCTTTAATGAGTTCATCTCACGGAAGTAAACTTGTTTATATCAGGAATTGAAAAACTTCCTGGTCTGTGGGAGAAGCTTATTGCTGCCAATGGTTTATATATGGATGAATTATAAAATACAGGCTCTTAATAATGAATAAATGGAATATCGTTTATTCAAACTCATTTTGAATTCAAATTTTCAGGTTTTACACATGAGAATAAAGGAAATTAAATGATAAGTTTCTCATAATATTTGCCATTTGAGGATATAATAAAACGAAATCTCTGCTCAGAGTACCCGGTAACCCGCTTGAGTTGGTCTACTATCAAATTTGTTATCACTGTCTTTATAGATTCATTCTATAGTTTCTAGTCGATCTCTCTAGACTTTCTTAAACATAGTCTCATAAGAAGAAGTCGAGCCACGATAATTCAGGAAAGGGAGGCCGAGCAAGTCTTTCGCCAAAGCGATTCGGAAAGGCTCTTGCGATGACACGATTTTATAGAGACTTCTGAGCAAGTCCAGGGCATCGCCTGTTAAATGTAGAGGTTCTCCATCCTTCTGAGAGCATGTGTCTTGGATCTAGTGTTTCTAGAAACCATCGGGAATGAACCTGTTTGTCAAGAATTCGATGTAGAGCTCTCAATTCAGTGTTTGGTCAAAAAGAGTATGGACCCAAGATGCCATCAGCACACAAACGACACCAGACAGCGACCTTCTTTGGTGGATGAGGAAGCTTGACAACGACCATAACAGGCTTCTCGCTGCCTCAAATAGAATAATTTAACGCAGAAGATTCTTTTCGAAGTAAATAACCAGGCTCCTTTGAATAATCATAAATAAGGTTACTTTGAGCGTCTGCGTATGCGCACGATATTTGGCGACACTAACTCCGCCCGTTGAGAGTTATTCAACTAAAATATTAGCGAGATCCATTGAAGCATCTTGTATATTGCTGGTCTAAACTCAAATGTGCTAAACCGAGAAAACTACCCCACCAACCCGATAATTAGCTCCAATTCATCTCACTCTTTCCTGGCTTCGATTTAGATTCTAATCGTCTGCTCTCTTTCTATCCCTCCCTGTCTCTTTGGAGTTCACCCCCTTTATGTCCGTCAAGTTTACCTTTTGCGGGATGTCAGAATTCTTTAAATTTGCAATTTAAAAAGAGCGAGGGGCTTGAAAGGCGCAGCCGCTGTCATGTTCCGACTAGTGCCGGCTCACACTGCCATATAGTAAGTTTTACATACGAACACTCGAGTTACAGTTTTAGATATACGATCGTGTATTAAGACCAAGTGACAGTGAGAGAGACAGGAGACAATAAATGCAATCAATCACTTTAATAGTTCACAAATCTTCTTGCGAATTTTTCTTACATGAATCATGGGAAATAAAATTCTATTAACTTCAATGACTTCTTTAAATTAAATTTCAACAATTGTATGAATCTGATAATTAATTTTCTTTAAATTACAAATCCAGTAACTGCACGAATTAGATAGAAAATTAAGGTAGGTATTGAAGACTGGTTCGAAGAGCTTCCCATGTAAGTGTGGCAGGGATGTCGAGGACTTCCGTACGCTGAATATAAATAGGAATATGCGGCAGCCGTGAAACGAGAATACGGCGACCTTTCCAGATTTATGGTTCCGGAGGGGGACACTGTAAATGATAGCAAGATAAATATTAGCAGCTTATCAAGTTAAGATCACATAAGAGGTACAATTCAAAGAATAAGTTCTAATTTAATAAATAACGTTGCTACCGTACGACGCCACGCTGCCTACCAAGCGTGGTAGGCCGAATGGGGTCCCATCGACGCTACCGGCTAAGTTTGACGCAAAGCAGGAACGCCGTCGGCCCGAAGATGCCTCCGGGAACGTGGGAGATGCAGACTGAAGTAGTGGCGAACTTGTGGGCTTGGTGAGGCTCAGCAGGGCAAAGGCGTTAGCCAACGCCGTGTTCACAATATCGTCGAGCTTTCCTTCTTCTTCACTGGTACTAGTATTAAAAGTCCTGGATGACAGTTTATCATTACTCTCAACGATATAAGGCAATTTAATGTCCGGTAACAATCCTTCAATGATATCTGAATTTTTTATACGGGAATTATTACGCAATATAGAGTTACTGGCCTGAGTGTCGGCGATAGGATTTCCGTGTCGAATTTCTCCTGTTCGCACTTTCCTGTTACTCGCATTACTTCCATGGCTTAGCTGGGCGGGCGACCTTTTTCTTTCGTTTGAGGATTCCTCCCGAACTGAAGCCGTTCTCAGTGGGTAGAAAAAGCTCGTTAACTTCAGTTTCCCTCTGCTCGCTCCGAGTTGCAGGCGTGGCGGTCGGATTCGTCGATTCCGTGGGTGGCTGTCAGAGACGATCAGTTAATGGATCGTCTCTGGTGGCTTTCGATGAGAACCGAATCGCAATTAATATCCGTGAGTCTTGGAATCCTTTTCCCGGTCGCGGCTGAATTTTTAGAGGCATTCTCTTAAGCTGATGAAATCGGCCATGTAGAATTTCCTTCTGCGTGGGGACGGACAATCCAGTTTTTTCCAAGATTTTTCTTCTCTCTTTTTTATTATCTTTGCTCCTTTTTCTTTCCTTCTAATGAAGTCACCTTCGCTTTTCCCTCCAATCGCTTTAAGCGAGGTGACAGCGTGCTTGTCCAATAAATTAACATCTGTATATTAATACGTGAACGTCGAAATTGGGGAACATTTTTGAGGTATTTATTATAAACTAGAAGAGGCACCCAGCATTGCCCGGAATATTTCCAGTTGTAGGTAAACAGAACAACTTGAAAACAACGGATGTGTGCCAACCCTCTGCTGTAGACGAAGCTCCCGTTTGTTCAGATGTTTCCGACGCCCGGAGAACTTATTGTCTTCTCTGACCAATACTCATTCATTTCAGTTATTCACTACTTGGTAAACTGTTGTTGCAATTGCACTCTGCTCTCGACGTTTTGAAGCAAAACTTGGCCATTCGTCACAAGGAATTGTGAGCAATAGCGCGGCGATTCCAGTTCTCATCAGCGCGTTTCTCGGCGTAAGGCGCCTAGCAAGAAGTCGCCATTTGTTGTCAAAAACGTTAATAATAATATTAATATTATTAATCATAGATCTCCTGACACTCGTTGTGGCAATAAATGGCAGAGCAAAAATAAGCATCACGGAAGTGATGGCGCGATGCGCAAAAGCGCGAACTTTGATAAGTGGAGAGAGCTTTTTGGAGAGACAGAAGAGTCAGCGTTCAATGACGGGTCGTTTAGAGTTCCGCTCTTTCGGGCTTATCGTGGATACGAACGACAAGGCATTCAGCGATAAGAATGCAGAGAGACTATTCTGTTTGTATCGACAGAATCTACGTCCAGTGTAAGCGACCCTCATCTCTCATCACCTTTCGACCCGGACAATTCAAAGCGAGA
>JAHWFO010028238.1:455008-479920 GCA_023313115.1 Rhysida immarginata | reverse complement strand
TCGCATTATCAGCATCTCAGTTTCCAAAATATACACATTCCCACAGAATATAGTCAAAATGTATTTTTATGAAATATTTGGATCCGACGTGCTACCAAATAAGCTAGGTTGATAACCCCAGCGTAGCTCGGATTTTTTTTTTTTTTGGATTAAATTTTGCAATATCTTAAAAATAAACACATGAAAACGCTTAGAATTAATACAGAAAAAACTCTTAATGAAAATTCTAAAAAAAATTTAATAAAGGCTCACAATGGATGGACCTCTCCAAGGATGCCACTGCTAGTCTAAATAATTTCTTACTCACGTAATCTTACTTGAGATGTACACTTGATGTTGTTGCAATTTGCACTCTTGTCTCGATTTCTTGAAGCAAAACTTGGCCATTCATCACTTTGTGTAGTCTAGCGGTCGCCGATTTTTCTATTTACATGTTTACCATTTGCTCAATACAGCACGGAGCTAAAGGAGTATTTCCTCTGTCGTCTATCCACTCTTTCTCAATAGTCTGCTAACTCTCCATTATCTCCAGTTACTGATCATTTTAAAAGATTTTTCAAGAAATTGTTAAGTCTAAGAACTGTCTTTTCTAGGAAAAGCCGAATAACAGGAATTCTATGCATTGTTACAAATTGAAACTTATCTATATTGCACAAACTCTGCCTTGCACTGTTGGTCATGAAATATCTATTGTTTGATCCTTACATAGTGTTGCTGCATTGCGTGTTGACACCATTGTTGATACCTATTGTTGCACAAACGTTTCCTTGCATTGTTGGTCATGAGATATATCTCATTAATATGCCTTGCCATAACCATGAATATCCATAACCATGAATATCGATAAGTCCTGTGCCTGAAGGGTCCCTAAGCAACCCTCCGAGGGTCACAAAACAACCCGGATGAATATCTGTTTCATGCTGCTGCAGTGATATGACAGGGAAGGTGACAGTTTCCTAAGGCGTGTTGTGAACACCAACGAGACAAGGATTTATCACCATACTCCTGAAAGCAAGCGTGCGAGAATGGAGTGGCGGCACTAATTCAAGATGACACCGTTGGTAACGAAAGTGATAGCGACCATGGATGAAGGCGACATAGATGCGACACTCTCGCTCTGAAAATGAACTTCCGGCGGGGTGGTTGGCATCCGAACTACGTTCTAGAAACCGAAACCATAACACGAAACTAAAACGTAGATAAACGGCTCTTTCTGTCATGCAACGGTCTTTCAATTTTCAAACAGCTTTCTTGCATGTCTTCAGGGAATCAAAGGGAGAAGTTCCGCAATAATTATTCACATCTTTACAGTAAACGACATTCGCACAGTATCAATATTAAGTAAATGTTACTTTAGTGAACTAGTATTAAGTAAATTTTATTTATGAATTTTCAAATGTGAAAGTGTATACTTCGTAGCTGAAATGTATATAGCTAATGCGTTAAACATTTAAGTTCCGTTTAATTTCAAAAGTGTGCGTGATATATTAATTTTAATTTAGAATATTACACAGATAGAATTTTATTATACCACATTCAAATTTGAAGGCGCATACTTTAAAATTGGAAAGGTTTCATAACGTTAGTCATTCAAGCTCTTTTGTTATTCAAATATCCTTGGGCATACAACCAACAATAATAGGCCTATAGTTTTTTCACATTAACTCTCTGCTCCTGAAATTCAAAAAATACACTCATGTAATGAGCACTTTCTTTTGATTTAAAATATTAAACAGAATTTTATTCATGAATTCTTAAATATTTTAAATTAAAACAAATTGCTTATTAAATTTTTATAATCACCTTTTAATTAATGATGGAAATAATATGTTAATCGGAAATTGAGATATTTTCTACGCTAAGTTGCATCTTGGACGAAGCTCACACATGTTACTCCAATTCTTAATTTTGCTTTCGCAAATATCGTTAAGAAACACTTATTATGTGCATTTGTTTGAAGAATATACATGCATGCTGTTTTATTGAACTGTTTGACAACAGCATAAAATAATGTTAATTACTCATTTAATTTTATCGCAGATAATATGAACAAGTTGCTGTCATTTTTCTTGTATATTCCTACATTAAAGGGCCAGATCAACTTTTTTTTGGATCATGTTTGTTCTCTTTTTTATGATCTACCTGTACTCTTTTAATCTTGTTTGTTGTTCTGTTACAAGATTTTTGTTCCATAAATCATTTTTCTTTCATATATACACATCATAAAACAACTGTCATATTATTTAGGGAAAAAATACACTACTAGCTGTATATATGCTTATATATTATGTTTTTTCAAATAAACTAGAGTTTCTTTCTTTATTTGTGTTGTAGTGTGTGCTTGTTTCTAAACATAGAATTTCAGCAAAACATGACTTGGCATAGATTGCCATATAAAATTTAACTTCTAATCCAATATCTTTTAACTTTAACAAAACAATAAGAATCTCGGGGTGAATAATGTACTGGTAAAATAATAATTATATAAAATAGTAAAAAAAATAACAAAAATTAAATAAATTATTAAAATATAAAAATAAATAAAAATATTAATAAATAAAATATTAGATAAAACATATTAGATTAAAAATATTTAATTTTTTTTTAATTTATTTAATTTTTTCACAAGATTTTATTTTAGTCTTGACAAGAGACGAGAAAAAAAATAAAATCTTGTAAAAATATTAGATAACGGAGAGTTAGGCTGCCCGCAGAGCATGGTTTGCGCGTTGAATTATGCAATGCAATGCCATTTTCAGGAAACTTGAGAAAAAACAGCAGAGACAACACCTTGCAATCAGAATAGAATTAAACTTTTGATGAAATATGGGCAGTTTTGCTAAATAATGTTTAACTGCGCGTGCGCAAGCGTTACCAAAATGTCTTTTGGATAATTTATTTGTCAAATGTATTGAGCTACTCTTATAAAAAGGCCAAGGAAATATCCTGAAAATTCAGAAAGATATCATCGATAGAATGAGTTGAATTTCAGACTCTCAAAAATAAACAAAACGATAAGGGGTTTTCTCCAAATTTTTATTTTTGGACCGGACACCAATAATAACTTCTCCTTATGCTGGCATATTAACTTCATATCAGCGTAAGGAGAAGAAGAGTCTATAGCTGTTTCTTCTTAATTCTAAGTATCTACAGTTTGGTTACTTTCTTTGCTTAATACTGATTAGGAATTTAATCTTCAAATAACTGGATAATTTCCAAAATAATCTTCAAGTGAAAAAAAACAATCCATTACCAAACCATCCGAAATTTTATTTGTCAGTCGATGACAAATCATCAGCAATTGGCTTTTTCATATTTTTTTATAGTTTCTTTAAATTATTTCCTGTGTCGTATCACACAGCAGCTGTGGCCACAATTTTCAAATTTATTATGCACATCTTTTCACTATTTGTTTATTATACAAAACTGTTTTTAGTCAAGCACTCTACTTGTTCCTATAGTTTCCAACACGAATTTTCATTTTTAAGGTAAGCAAATGATTTAGATATTTAACATTGAATTTCTCGAATTATAGATTTCATAATCAGGTATAAAAGAAAATTCTAAAATATTCTATTCTAAAATAGCAAAAGGGTGTAAATCCGCTTAGTCCATTTAATAGCAAAATGGGGTCTTAAATATTTCAAATGGAAATCGGATTAGCGTTACGAGTAATAGGAGTCATAGATAGAACAATTCGAAATTTACTAGAATTTACCATTCTCAGCTGATGAATATTAATTAAGTTTTTGTGTTTCTTCTAATAAAAAGTCTAAAAAAATCTAAGTTGTTGGCAATTTTTCCATTTTGAAATACAGCTACTGTTAAAATACGAGAGTTGTTTCCAAAGTAAGTTTCGTCATTTTTATTCACACGGAAACTTTATTGCCAAAAAAATACAGCATGGCATCATGAACTATACACCTTGCACTATTTTTCGACATAGTCGTCACCGACATTGAGACATTTGTCGTAGCGTGCAACCAGTTTCAAGAAAGAGTAGCAGCAGGCAGGCTGGCCCGAGGCTATTCGAGTACAAATCACGATGGCAGACAGACGTGTACTGACAACGTGGTCGCATGCCAGTTCACCAGTGAAGAAAAACTTCAAAGTGTCACCCTCCGCAGGAAAGATTATGGCAACAGTTTTCTGGGACGCGAAAAGTGTGATTCTCATTGATTTCCTCCATCAAGGGATCATCAATGCGGCACGCTACTGCGACACTCTCACCAAACTCTGGTCCGCCATTCGACGAAAGAGACCAGGTCTCTTGAGTGAAGGTGTTGTGCTCTTGGACGACAACGCAAAACCACACGCAGCAAGGCTCAAACAACATCAGATAGCCTCGGGCACGCCTACTACTCTTTCTTCAAACTGATTGCACGCTACGACAAATGTCTCAATGTCGGTGGCGACTATGTCGAAAAATAGTGCAAGGTGTATAGTCCATGATGCCATGGTGTATTTGTTTTTACAATAAAGTTTCCGTGTGAAAAAAAATGACGAAACTGACATTCGTAACAACCATCTCGTAGTTAGCAGATCATTTTGCCACGCCTCATTTGGTTACAGGCACACTTGTCGTTTCATTCGTTTGACTCGCAGTTAGTTTGTTTCAGTTATTTCCTACTTCTGATAAGTGCAGTGTATTTATTTAGAAAAAAAGAATTTTATGTTATTTCTTACGTCAAAGCAAAGAAATATTCTTGAAAGCCTTTGATTAAATATTTGACAAGTTAACATGGGGAATTAAATGTGGCTAAAAAATAATATGATGAGATGAAATTCTTAAAAAGTAGCCAAATATCTAATCTAACGCATATTAAATTTAACAGAAATTAAACCAAAATATTATTGGCCTATTTTAACTACAAAAATTAAAAGGATTAAAAAAAAAAAAAGTTCAGAAAATGCATGTTGATGTCACGTGAAAACTGCCGAGAAAATAGAGAGCTTTCATAAAAGAATTGTTATTGAAAGAACATTTCAAAATATGTTGAAATTAATAAAATATTGAATAAGCAGAAAATCGATCGTTTTTATTTATTTTTTGAGGAAAACTTATAATCGATCGTTATTATTTAGTTTTTGAGGAAAAGTTGAAAAGTTTGCTTTTTTGCATTTAATTTAGATTTTTCCCTTCATGAAAATTTGAAAAGAAAAAAACTAATATAAATTTTTCATAAAAAAGTTCACCCAGTTAAAATAAACTATCTGTACAGGTAAATGAAGTTGCTTATTGTTATAAGAGAGACTTCCGAATAATACCAACAAATAGAAAAATAAAGCAAGAGTTTTGCTTTTCTCAGTGATATAGCCTCTATTAAATGTCGGATTAGGTATTATAACTTCAAGCAATAGTATCTCTATGGAAATTGACTTTTACTAATCAAAATAGGCACCATTAGATGTAAGACAACTCTCGAGATACTGGTGCTCCATGCTAGTTTCATAGAAATCCGATGGCTGGAGAAACCTGATAGTTGCTTCATTGTTGAAACCTATTCCATACCAAATACGTGTAAATTGGTATGGCGGAATGGTGCATTCGCACAGATCAAAAATAGATCATTCGCACGAGATAATGATACGGAATCAAAAAAAATTACGGGGCTGTGTTGGGACACGGCCGCTAGCTAAATCGTAGAATACGTCTTGAGGCCACATGGCGAATAAGAAAGAACTTTGTGCAACACAATTTAAAAAAATTAATTTCTGATATAAAATGTTCAAACAAAAAATGTACTTGCAATTCATCATAAATTGTTAACCAAACCTTTATGGCATTCCCAACTTACAAATCACTGGTCAATGATAAGAGGAGTATGTTAGAAATGGCAACAGACATGAAGCAATATTTCGCGCAAACATCAATGTAATAGGTTTGTAAACCTCAATGTAATAGTACGGCCACCCAATGTAATAGGTGATTCGATGGGTTTGAAATCTAAATTAAAATGTTTCTTCATAAAGCTAAGAGCGTATAAATTTAAAGTAGAATCTACATTGATAATGCTAATTGTCATAATTGCAATATTAGTATCCACTTCCATATTGTCACTAACTGGTCTAGTTGTTGGTGAATATTTCATTATCGCACCGAACAACAATATTTCCATATCAGATATCGACACTTCAGGATGAATATAGACTGAGTGGCCAGATTATTATGACCACCCCATCAGTACTTCGTTGGGCCACCTTCTGCCTTCAATACTGCGGCGATTCGCATTTACTCCACGAGATGTTGAAAGGTGATGCGAGGAATCTGACACCATGAATGCTGTTGTCTTGTGCTTGCTGGCCACAATCCGCTTCAAACCCCTTCAGTCTCTATCAGTGAGCTTCGACTTTCGGGCAATGTTGTGCTTGGCAGATGATGTCTTTCCCTGCTTCTTATAGGTTGTCATAACAGTCTTTGCCTGATGAGTAAAACTGTCCAGTTGTGTGAAATTTGTTGTTTTGGAACCATCTGTCTGATGGCTCTTTCAACTTTCTCCCACAAATGCTCAATTAGATTGAGATTTGGTCATTATGGGGGCCACCTAAGCCAGATTCGTCGTCGTTCGTGGCGATCGCAACAATCTCGCCTTACTATTATTTTCAATTATCGTATCAACATAAGAGTTTAAAGCATACATTCAGTAGCAAAAAAATTTTTTTCTGCAAACAACGCACTGGAATTGTTTGTTCTTGAAACTATTCCTGCAAATTACGAGTAGCATAGCATGCCGCATTGTCACGTTGGAAGAAGCCATCTCCATTGCGACACACCATCAACATGATTGCATGAACTTGATCAGCAAAGATATTTAGGTATGTTCTGATATTCAGACGTTTTTCTACGCAAATTAAAGGACCCATATTATGCCAGGAAATATGCCTCAAATAATGACTGCCCCCACGAGCTTGAACGATTGTACTCATTCTGTTATATGCATGATGCAACTGAAAACGTGGTTCATCAGACCACATGACTTTATTCCGATGCTTAACTGATACAATCCTTGTGTTCCTGTGCGAATTGGAGACGTTTTATCTTGTTAACTGCAGACAGCAAAGGTGTTCGAACTGGCCTTCGGCTCCCATATTCCATACTATGCAGTGTATGGCGAACAGTGCTTTCAGAGATCATTTGAGAGGATCCCTGATAAAGATCTGCAGTAATTTGATGCGCTGTTGCCTTCTGTTGTCTTGTACCAGTCTTGCCACTCTCCTTTCTGCCCGAACATTGATGGCCACAACTGGTACGTTCGGACCCAGTTTTCCGGCAGACAGTCCAGTCTGTAATAATTTCACAGTAGCTGCTCTTGAACATTTAACGAATGCAGCCGTTTTGCTGATATTAGCTCCATGGCTCCGAGCGCCAACAATCATCAGAGGCTGCTAAATCGCGTCGTTTACCTAAAATCTTCTGAAACAAAACACTTCCAATGTCGTGGTAAACAACCTGCTTGCCTATTTACACTAGTCCGGCTCTTTAGCAACTTCAGCGCGAAATCATAACTAATTTGCCTACAAACATCAGGTGGTGATAATAACTTGACCATTCTAAGTAACATTTCCTAGTATAGATCTCACTACACCATTGTACAAAGCTTTAACAATACAAATATCTTTGATATCAGCGTCGATCAGTCGTCTATAGTTAGACCAGTCTGTCAGTATAGGTTCACATTCGTTAAACAGTTAAAATTTCAAAAAACTGCAAAAAATCCTGCTCTCCTATAACTTATAACATCATATTTTTGAATAGTTTTAAATTTGTTCTACACAGCATGAAATCTTTCACACAGGACTGATAAAAGTGATGAAGCTAAGATATCACACTTCTGTTACGTGGGTGCTTCAAGTCCTTCTCAAAACAAAATCTATCACAAACATTAGGCTACATGAATATCCAAATTCATTGTTTATGAATATAGAAGGAAATATGAATTCCGTGTCCCAAACTGTCGCATATACAGGGTGAAGCATTTATCTTGAGACAACTGAATATCTCGGAAAAAATGTCCAAAATCAAAAGTGAATTATTTCTCGGGAGAAATTCATTAGTTAAACATTTACCCCCCCCCTTTGTGAGGAGGGCTGGGGTGAGGGAGTAACTTTGAAATCTTAAATAGGAACCCCTATTTTTAATGGTATATTCCGATTGTACACAATATTCGAGAAATGTTTCATTCTTGGTGTTTTTTCAATTGATCCATCCGTTTCGGAGATAGAGGCCCTGAAAGTGTTGAACTTATAAAGTTTTGAACCGAATTTTATCGATGAAGACAAAGAGATAGAGACATTCCTATTCCACTTTTTAATGGTCTTTAAGAATCCGAAGTCAGAATTTCAAAAATCCAATATTTTTGTCACGGTCCGTTTTTATATGTTTATCCAACGAAAACGGCCGTGACATCAAATGTGGATGCTCGGGCGTCTCGGCAGAGAACGAAGCCAGCCGACGCGATCAACCCTAGGCGAGAGAATGGAAAGTGTGTACCAATATTTTAATTAATGAAGAGCCTCATAAACGTAAAATCATAGTGGATGATTTTAATTGTGATGAATTATGACCATCTACTGAATTAAATCTGTTACATTCTACCATTGAAGAACTCAAGTTACGACAAATAGTAAATATATCGACTCGGGTGACAGCGACTACTGAAACATTGATAGATCATGTATACGTCTCCCAGGACCTGTCGTGGAATAACGTGTCCACGATGACGATCCCACGTTGTGACCATAAAGGAATTAATTTCGATTGTTTACTTTATCAACAAGCTCTGATTACTAATCCACAAAAAATAGGCGTGAAACCAACTTTTAAAAATCTGGACAGAACTAAATGGGAGAAATTTGCCAGCACGCAAGATCCAGAGGAAAAACTAAAGGAATTAGTAAATCTAATGATGAACTCAGCAACGACTGCTGGAATGAAATTAGAAGGATGTTAAATAGGAAAAAAGGGAAAAGTTGGTGGTCTCAAGAATTATCCCGATTGTGGTTTAAGAAAGCTATGACCTATCAGAGTTTTATAAAAAAATAAGAGTTCGGATGCCCACGACAAATTCAAGAGAGCAAACAGAGATTTCAAGGATGCTCTACGAAAGGCAAAAAGAGCCATGGTCACTATCCAACAACGGGATCTTAATTTATGGAAGTTAATACGGATCAATAGTAACGAGAACAAAACATCTATACCATCAGATAGGCATGGTGATTAATTAAAATGGTTAAACAATCCATGTGAAATACCAGTACCTCAAAAAATTATTAAAAATCAATTTTATGAAAAGGAAAAAATTCTAGTATCTGCACTTCCTGGAATACACGTAATCAGAGAGATTATTAAGACCACAAAAATGAAGGATATCAAGCACGCAACCATTATACCGAATAAACTGCTTGTGGCGCTAGACCAAACGGGTATTAAAAGAGTACAAGAGTTATGTGAATGCATCATTCAAGCGAAAAAATTTCCCGAACAGCTGAAAATTGCGAATATCGTCCCGATATATAAATCCGGGGACCCGAAATTAATTAGTAATTATCGACCAATAGCAATGTTATCTCCGTTAGCTAAGGTAGTTGAAAAATGTATATTTAGAGAAATGATTCCCCACATCTGGCCAAAGATCCCGAAACATCAACAAGGAAGCCGTCCATCAGCCCGGGTAAATTGGACCCCCATCCGGTTATATCTTCTTGCTGCCAGAGCGTTGGACGAGGGAAAAAACTTTAAGATGATACAAACAGATCTATCTAAAGCTTTTGATACTATCTCCCGCCAGCAATTATTTGAAGATTTGAAGGCCTTGGAGTTGACGATACCTTTTTGGCGTTAATCAAGGATTATTTCACATTAAGGAAGAATGTCATCGACGGAGAACCGCCAACGTATCAAGATTCACTCCGCGGGGTGATCCAAGGATCAGGCCTAGGCCCTTTATTATTTGCTGTTGCTACTTGATCATTGTATCAGCTTAAGTTTAATCTCCAAATAATAAGTTATGTGGATGACAACACATTGTATATATCATAACATGCAAATGAAGAAGAGTTAATTAAGACAAAAATTCAACAAGATCTTTTAAGTATGGAAGAATGGTATACCACCCGTGGAATGAAACTGAACATGAAGAAACCAAAAAGTATAACCATAACCCGGAAGACAGTAACGAGAGAATCGCTAACATTCCTTGGATTCACATTCGATAATACATTAGAGTTCTTACACTGTAAGCTGAAATGGAAGAGTTCACTTTATCGCGCTCAATAGGTAGGGATAGGTAAGGAAATTTTTTTTTAAATGCTCTAATTTTCTTCAATCCTGGTACTTCAACAACAGGCTCCAAAGAGCGGTTGCGAGCGGGCTTGAGTGAAAAAAGCAGCTCACAGATCGCTCATGAGGGTATAAAGTATACTATCTCAATGACGTCCCTACCTATTGAGCGCGATAAAGTAAACTCTTCCATTTCAGCTTACATTGGGAGAACTCTACAGTTCAACTGTCAATGTGAAAAAAACATTTCAGGACTGAAAAGTAGAAATTATCTACTGAAAAGATTGAGATCTATTCTTTCATTCAAAGAGCTTAAAGTGGTGATTGAATCTAAAATCCTACCTTATATGTATTATACAGTAGTAGTATGGGCTAGTACCTTAGTGAAAAATCTACAAAGAATGAAAGTCGCCTACAATGCCCTATTGAGAACAGCGTTTAGGGCTTCGAAAACGGAATCGATGACTAGAGTATGTAAAGAGCAAAATTTACCGACCTTTGAGACTATTCGAATTACCGGAATTCTTAATGAAATATCGGGAGCTCTTCGAAATTCGCGACATCCGGCTTCGTTTATACAGAACTGGCTGCAAAAAGCTGATAAATATCGTACTACGAGAAAGTATAAGATAGAGAATCCTCAGATGGTATCACCATTTCTCTCGAGACACTTTCCATATAACGCTATAGAGATATGGAATACGCTCCCATTAAACCTGCGAAGTATCACCATCGAATGCGTATCACCAAAATGCCAGGTTACGTGCTGTCATTTTAGAAGTCGAATCAAATAGTATTACTACTTAAACCAAAATAACTAACAGACGACTTCGGATATAGAATGCTTTTGATTACCGACGCTAGTTCCCTCCCGGCGAATTTAGTCTTTTTGTTTTATCATATTCCTTCGGAATGCTTATCTTAATGATAATAATAATAATAATAATAATATACCGAGTGGCGCAAAAAACGCGTTAGAAAGTCTACTGTGGTTTAATCGTACGCCGTAAATGATTTTCCTCGTGATACAGTACTATTGCAATTCTGAATATTCTATAGCTTACTCACTGATGTCTCTCATTACGGTAAATTTCAGAATGAAAGCACTAACGTTGGAACAGCGTTTGTTTATCGTAAAGAAATTTTACGAAAATGCTGGAAGTAATGCTGTGGTGAGACGCTGATTCAACAGAACCTTATTCAAAGATGCACCTGCAATACTCCAGGATCTTCGTACTGCAATTTCCAGAGAGATTCGTGCAGTCGAAAATGATGTTTTTCAGAAAGTCACCGCGGAATTGAATTGAAGTCTTTACCTACTGATTGCAACAGATGGAAATCACTTTGAAAACCTTCTGCATTAAATTTCAGGATGTCTGTTATAGTAGAAATATTTAAACAAAAATCTATAATCTCAAATTATGTCGTAATAGACAAAAACTTTCTAACACCTTTCTTTGCGCTATCCGGTATATACACTGAGAGGCCAAAAAATTAGAGACACCCTCTAATAACAAGTTCGTCCACGATGTTCTTCTTGGCATGGACTCAACAAGATGCTGATATCGTTGCTGAGGAATGTTGGCCCATGCTGGCATAATGGCAGCTGTAAGTTGGGTCAAATTAGATGGTGGCGTTTCCAAGCTTTCGACTTCGTCCCATAAATACTCAACAGGATTGAGGTCAGGGAATTGAGCTGGCCATGGAAGCAAACTAATCTGTGATTGATGTTTCTCAAGCCAATATGTGGCCGTTCAAGCCCGGTGGCAAGGTGCATTGTCTTGCTGAAAATGACCATCTCCAGAAGGGAGCATCATTGCCATAGATGAGTGCACGTGATCGGCAACGATGTTGAGGTAAGCTGTGCTGTTCAGAGTTGTGTATCAAGAGACCCAGTGTACTCCAGGAAAACTTTCCCCACAGCATAACTCCACCGCCATAAGCCTGAAGAGTTGTCATTTGGTAGGAAGGGTCCATGAACTCGTGCTGTTTGAGCCATAATCTGATCCTGCCATCTGCATGATGGAGCAGGAAACCAGATTCATCGGACCAGGCTAAATTTTTTCCATCCTCAAGTGACCAATTACGTCGTTTCTGGGCCACAACAGGCGCCTTTTTCTATTGTTCTGTGACACCAAAGGCACTCTTGATAATCTCCTGCTGCTAAAGCCCATCCTTGCAAAGTCCGTCTTGTTGTGCGTTGGGGTATGCTTTGTGATGCACCTGCATTGAATTCCGCTGTAATTTGCAGTGTTGTTGCCCTTCTGTTGCTGCAGACTATGCGTGCTATTCGCCTTTCATCTCTCTCGTTTGCCAGCCTTTTTCTCGACCAGAATAGTCCTTACCGCTTGAAGTTTTTTTTTCCTCAACTGCCACTCTCTAAACTCCGAGATACTGTTGGGCGAGAAAATCCTAAATGATTCGTTGTTTCAGAGATTCAGGCACCAGCTCTTCTTACACCGATGATCATTCATCTTTCAAACTCACTTAAATCTTTCGTCTTACCCATTCTGACATTAACTTCCGTGATAACTACGTCCTGCGTTGTTACGTCACTCTACGTCACTTTCGGACTGATTTATTTTCAAATATGGGTGTCTCTAATTTTTTGGCCATTATCTATATAATTCTGTGTCTGTCTGTCTGTCTCTTCGCTATGCATTCCAAAATGGCTGAACCAATCTTGAGGAAATTTTGCATGGTAATTCAGGTTGATAAGTGGGAAGGTTTTAGGTAGGTCAAATTGATCCGAGGTCAAGGTCTTGGTGCAGATATAACGCTTTTTACTTCCCCCGCCCACATTCTCTCTCTTTTTTTAGGGGGACAAGTGATTTCTCTAATTTCTCTGACCACGTTAAGGCATATTAGAAGAAGAAGATAGCTAGATGAACTAGAGGCTTTTGTTGCTGAAAATGAGCCAAAACTACGCGATGACCCAAAGAGCTGCTTACAACAGGATAATTGATGCTGTCAGAAGACACACTAGAAAACTTTTCTTTCTTGATGCGCCTGGAGGAAAAAAATTAAAAAATTTCTCTTCAACTTCCTCTCGCAAAGACCAGGAAGCATTGCATAGCTCTTGCCTGTGGCATCTTCTGGCATTGCAGCAACATTTCTTACTGGAGACAGGATTGCACATTCAGCTTTTAAGATTTCTTTGAACTTGGCCAAAACAGATTTTCCAATATGCAACATTTCAAGGAAGTCCAACATTGCAACAAACAAGGCTCATTGTCTGGGATGAGTGCACCATGTCACATCGCAAGGCGCCGGAAGCTGTTGACAAGACTTTGAAGGACATCAGAGGCAGTGACTGTGGTACTTGCAGGAGACTTTCGATAGACCCTTTCTGTCATCCCAAACGGCACAAAGGCTGATGAGCTGAATGCATCTTTGAAGACCTCTATTCTATGGCAACATGTTCAGAAACTGGAATTGAAGACCAACATGAGAATCCATCTGGTTGGAGATTTAACAGCTGAGCACTTTTTAAAGCAGCTGCTTGCCATTGGCAGCGGAAGATTGCCTTTGTACGAACAGCTCGACTGCCATGTGGACAGATGGTTGGCACAATAAATGAGCTAAAGGCAAAAGTCTTTTCTAATATGAACAACTACAAAGACTCCACCTGCTTGTGTGAATGTGCAATTTAGGCTCCACAAAATGATGAAGTCGAAAAAAATCAATCCGGATCTGCTGGAAATGATGCCTCAAACAGCAAGTTCTTTTCGATCTACTGACATTGTTAGAATAGCAAATAGAAAAAGGGAAGGAAAAATTCGGCAACCTGGACTCGAATCAGGGACCATGCCTATCACTGGCACTGCTCTTACCAATTGAGCTACCGCGGATATGCTCATATCGATAGGCATGGTCCCTTGTTCGAGTTCAGGTCGCGGAATTTTTTCTTCCCTTTTCTATTTGTTATTGTGATAAGTTTGAAGAAGTTTCTTCAGTTAATTTACACTGTTGTCAATCAGGATGAAACTGTAGAATTTACAACTGAGTTTCTAAACTTTGTCCAGCCACCTTGGAATGCCACCGCACAACCTTATCCTCAAAAGAAGAAGCTACAATTCCAATTCAAAATTGACCTTAGGATTCAAATTCAGTGGGGAGGTTAACAGATGAACTTTGGCAACGTGGAAAACTGTACGGATTAACATGCCCGAAATACATCCAAAATTCTTCCTCTCGCTGTCATCCAGTTTAGCTGCAATTAATGCTGCACATGGTGACTACATGGAATACTGATTTCAGCACGTTCCCCACGTCGAAACGAACTGCAACTGTAACAATTTTCCCCTTGTATTATAGGGTACTTGTATAACAAATGTGTCTGACGACTACAATTTTAACGGGAAGCACGTAACTCTGAGGTTTCGAGACAATTTCCTCCAATTGGCATATCTCAATCTTTCTTTACACAAAATTGGCATATTTTTGGCCTTTCCATAATATATCACTTAATTATAAAATGAAATTGTGTTCTTTTCAAGAATCCTACACGTATAATAACCTCTTTAATAAGTAATAATTAACTTGAAGAATAAAATATATGATAATAATAGTATCTGAAGAAGAGGGCAATCGAAAACCATGTCTGGATATATCAGGAAGCGATTTTTTAAATAAACTTATTAAGAGTTGAAAGTGTACAATTGAATAAAACCATCCGGTAATATAGCAATTATTTTTTTCCAGTGCTCAAAATGACGTTTGCAGTTTTCCTAATGATGGTCTTTGTGTCGTCGTTGGGACGCATCAATGCAAATCTGGTTGGTTTACCGTTCCTTTCCTTACGTCCAGTTCCCTCATCGCCTCCAGTCCAATCGCTGCCGAAAATTCCTTCAATCGATACGAGTGCCGTGCCAACCACAATTCCCGGATTCTCAAATATCATCTCGGGCTTTAGTCAACTGAACGACGTAAACGAGTCCTTGTTTGGCCAAAATCAGAATATCTTTCGAATCCTGCCATATCTTGGTGAAGACTTTCTTACTCGGGGCACTAATAACTTCAACGATTTAAACACAGCAGCTAATGCCGCGTCTTCTCCGGATGGTTTCAGAACATCAGCAGAAATATTGAATCTGGTAAGACAATTTTCATTGTACAGTACTTGTAATCAAATTCAATAATTTGTACGCATCTGATTAATGTCCAGATGCTAATATTTTAAGGCAGTGATAACAGAAGCACTTTTTTATATATATGTATAATACAACGGGTAAATAGATTATTTTCACATTTCCTGTTAACTTTTTATGTCATCCAGATAAGGGTCTTCAAACGAAACAGAATATGCGCAATGCTGCCGCGAATGTTTGACGTGATGCAAAGAACACGTCACGTGCTCAGTTGGCACGAGGCTGCGATTTGGTAAAGGAGACTGATATTCCAACAGAGAATTCAATTCCTGTGTAAGGAAGGTACCTAACCAGTGGGAAATCTTTCGGCGCATACAAAGCGTTAAATACAGCACAGTGTCCTGCTTCACGATAATGCAAACGCTCAAAAACAGGAAAACCTGCAACGTTTCCCCTGTGACTAATTCCTCTTCGGAATGCTGAAAAAGGCCTTAAACGGACGGTGTTTCACCTCCCATCAAGAGGTCCGTGTTGCAGTAGAGGGATGGTGTCGGCTCCAGTCCACCAATCACTTTGCGGAAGGTATACAGAAATTTGTCGGCTGTTGTGACAGGTGCCCGAACAACATGGGCAACTAAGAGTAGGCACAACCATTCGCCCAAATCTAGAAATCTACTACTGTGAAACTACTCACATATTGTCAGTTGTACAACAGCGTGCTGCATTTGAACAACCCTTATATTTAAAAATGTGAGAGTAAATGTAATGATACCGAGCTTTATTAAGATTTGAACAAAAGAAAAAACAAAACTACCTTTTTTCTCTGTTGATAAAAATCTATTTAAAATATTTATAACACCTTCACTTTATTTTTATATCTCGTAGTTCTTCAGCCTACTGGAATCAGATGCTCTCATTCCACCCCGCCACTACACCAATATTTTCAACAACGGAAATGTTTATACTGCCCTCTTCTCCCGTGAAAACTAGAACTCCTCCATAGAATACAGCGACTATAGTTTTTATACAGTAGCTCTTCTCTTACCAACCCCTTCAACGACGGTGAATCAAAAAGTAAATTACACTCAGCACCATCTGTGGTCGAAGACCGCCGACATCATTCGCCGTTTTTAAGGATGTTTCCTGTATGTCTATAATTGTAACGTGGCATGATCCTACATGTTCACGCATTTACTGCGTACGCAAGAGTATTGTTGTCATGGCGCAGCAACTGGTTGTACACTCCAAGTTGGAGAGTCGCGGAACAATCCGTTTTTTGTGGGCGAAAGGCTTAAATTGCACTGAAATCCGTAAGGAAATTTGCAGTATCTACGGGGATAATGTGATTTCTCGTCCTGCAATTGTGAAGTTGTGCCAGCATTTCGAAAACGGGCCCTCAGATTTGACGGACGAATACCGCGCAGGAAGACCATGCACGTTCAACACTCCCGAGCACATTGCCCGCGTTAATGAGATGATTCCGGACAATCGACGAATAAGAATTAAAGAAATCCACTACTATCAAACTACTGACAAACGCTGGAGCGGATTTTTACCGCAGCGGCATGGAAAAGTTAATTTCACGTTCAGACAAGTGTTTACAATGTAGAAAAGTGCAATAAATGGTTAACGTTTCCTCAGAATGTATGTATGGGATCTTAACTTATATCTTTTTTACTGTTTCAGAGTGTAACTTACTTTTTGATATTACCCTCGTAATATCTGGACCAAAGCTATTTACAAAAAGTGAGGTCACAATAATATGTATGGAGATGTGAATGTTTGAAATAACCCTTCTAAAAAGAAAAGTGCCTAATAATACACTCACCTATAAATTATTAAAATCCCCCCCCCCCCCCACAAACATACAAACAGATCATTCCTAGTTTGCATCTTCAGATAAGATGATCTCAAATGGCATATAAGGGAAGTAGTAGACATCATAATACAACTTCATTTCAATTCCAACTGCATCATGGGGCAAGATAAAAGATCTAAAAGATTTTGAATGTGATATGATAGTATGTGCCAGAAAACCAGATGCCAGCCTTACGGAAACTGATCCTTTTAGGCTTTTCACTAAGCTTCATTTGCTTGCATAGTTCAAGAAGACAAATCACCTACGAGATAAATGTTAAAAAAAGGACCGAGTTGGTGTTTCTGTAGGCAAAACGGTAAGGATTAGTCGATTTCTTTTTTGCCTTCCTATGACATCAAGGACGAAAAATAGAAGCTACAGGCGTCGAAACTGACTAACACTGAACTTAACTTGCTTCCATTTTAGACCAATTTGACTTTGTGTCACTGGATAAAGTTGCTTGGTTACGCACGCAGTGATCCTTTTAGGCTTTTCGCAGACCACGGTTTCAAGAGTGTTGCCAAATGGCCTGAACAAGGAAAAAATCACCACTCCAAGACAACTTAAGGATGTCTGCAGCCCGTAGAGCGAACGAAGAGATTCTAGGCTCGTCGAAGATAACCGACGTGTCAGCATTCACCACCTAAAAGTGCAATACAACGATGGATTTGTGGAGGGCATTTCGGAGCAC
Source organism: Rhysida immarginata (assembly GCA_023313115.1). Lineage (NCBI taxonomy): Eukaryota > Metazoa > Arthropoda > Chilopoda > Scolopendromorpha > Scolopendridae > Rhysida > Rhysida immarginata. Next base: position 462,002 of record JAHWFO010028238.1, on the reverse strand, counting down.
ACTCATGGAACCCTTGCATGGAACTCGTTCCATTCGTTGCCTGTTGGAACAGAGCAGGGAGCAAATGTCTTCAGTGGGCACTCCAGGGGGGTGGAGAGGTTCCGTGACTGGGGGGGTACCCAAAAGTAACCTCCAGACACGCCCGAGAGCGATCACGGGTTCGTGGGACCTGTTAAAGAATTGAGAGACAACAACGGATATTGTGGGGGTTAATCCAAACAACAAGAATCACTGTTGCCATTATTTATTCAGTAGCATAACAAATTTATACAAAGGTATAATCATAGGTCAATGACCACAGTTAAATAGGGGCCCCTACTAAACTCAACTTAGCTTTATTCTTAACCTCCTAAACAAGCTTCATCACTTTGGCAGTCACTCCTTCATATAACATACACTGCCCGTGGCTTTACAAGGTCTGCTTAAACGTGTTGGACTGCCAATAAAACATTCATGATCACTGGTGTCCTATCTTTAGCTGATGGGATGCGTCTGTATACCTCCGTGACAATATCATGTCACTCACGACGTAAAGGAGAACGCCGTGTGCACCCTTTATTACGCAAATAGAAGGGGGGGGGGCACATTAACCCTTCTTCAGTCCCGTAGCATGGACTAACATACGCTATTTCCCAATAACAGCACCCAGGCGGAGACACCAGCGACGAACGAAACGCTCTAATTACACAAGAAGAAAAAAAAAATAGCTGAGTTATGGCAGAACACTTGTGCCACCTTACACCCGACTACAACTATCATCAGCAGAACTGAGAAACTTTGTCAGAGCTATACAATAGCGCAATTCCAAGCGGAATATCTTTTAATTAGTACAGGAACTGTTCACAGTTACTTTGCTCCACTTCTAATTGGATAGGCTCATAAGCCTTCTGGTCCAAAAAGAAATGCTGGGTACCGTTATTCGAACACGAACGATAATCTCTCGACAATCTTCCCGGGGGCCCCGTCAAAATAAATGTTAAGTCGCTCACCATTCGCCGCAGAAAACATCCCACGTAGGAATTATTAGACTAACCCGGCTTCACTGCCAGACACGTAGGGGCAGTCGAACGCCACGGCCACGGAGCATATTAAACGACCGTTGGCGGTTCATCTTTGAAGAAACTTTCGCATTGAAAATCAAAATAAAACGGCATTAAACTCATCTAGGCTCGTTCCTCAATCATAATATAGACGTTATTCATATTATTTGCGGTATAATGAAATACACCGACCAAACGATCCATAACTTAAAAAAAACTGCGTCGGGGAAAAGTAGGCTTATTTTTTTGTATCTATAAGCATGTTTTTTTTTTATCCCACGATAAAGAAAACAAACCATCCCGATTGAGAGAAATTTTCCATCTCTTATTTACATAGATTCAAAAAAAACAAACAAAAACCAACAATTACCTAATGTAAAAGACTTAACGGGAGTTGGCAAAAAATTGCACAACCACCAGAAAAAATAAAAAGGGGAAGAAATGTGGATAAAAGTAATAATATAAAATAAATAATTTGTTGTGGTCAAAGAGTTTTTTATTTATTTTATATAATTACCTAATGATTCAGCATCTGAGAAATTCCGAGTATCTCATCTCTCTCGACAATGCTAACCCATTAGGAAAGCTAATTGTTGACGTTTATTTAAAAATCTTTCGCTAAAAAAAGCTTAAACTTCATAATTGCAAAAATAGCAATCGTTAACACAATTTCAAAATAAAATAAATATCATAACCTGCGGATAACAATCTATAATAAACATAAGTGAAATAATGGCAACAAAGACAATAATAATTAAATTAAACACACTGACATAACATGTCACACCATCAAGATTAGACTTTGGATCACTGGATAAAGGTTGCCTGGCTACGCACACAGTCCCTTGTTATAGAAGTCCCTTGTTTGGCTCTGGATAAACTGTTCCACCATAAGGATGATTGCTTGTTTGATATTAACGTTCTTTTCAACTGCTATGGTCATTTCAGGACGGTGTTTTAGGGGCCGCAAATTTTGCCTCGCAAGGGTTCTTTAATGTGCAGCCGGCAAACGACTACACAGGACCAACGGCTTTACCTACCTTCCGAAGGAAGTGCGTGATCTCAGGATTTCCCCCTGAAAAATCCTCGTCGTCCTCGGCCAGGATCGAATCCACGTATTCGGGCATCAGAGGCGATCACGCAACCACTGAGCCACCGAGGCCGGTCCACAAGGATAACCTGTTCGTCATGTAGGAAACCGTGTGATAGATCCAACATTTATACAGGGTAGTCCATTTAAGTGTAGACATGGAAATATCTCGAAAACAAAGCATTGTACGAAAAAATATTCAAAATCAAAACTGAATTACTTCGCGGGGGAGATTCATTAGCCAAAAAATTAGCCCCCCCCCCCCTTGTGAGGGAGGGGTAACTTTGAAATCTTAAATAGGAGCCCCTATTTTAATGGTATATTCATATTGTACACAATATTCGAGAAATGTTTTATTCTTGGTGTTTTTTTAATTGATCCAACCGTTTAGGAGATAGGGGCCGTGAAAGTGTGGCACTACAGCAGGAGGTGCTACAGCAGGTGTTCAAACTATGTTTATGGGGATTAATTTGCTTATTTTGCCATGGGGAATATGCATAAAAATTCTGTGACAGCATTTCGGATACACCTTGTGGCAGGGTTTCCCCATCAGATGAAAAACGTATCACAGTGGTCTGGGATCTTGGATTTGGGGCTGTAATAGTGAGCAAATAAGTAATGGGTCGTTCGCATGTTTTTATTATAGTAATGACTCTTATGAACGACTCTTCAATGACAGCTGGTAAAGAGCTAACTCTCCGTTTGAGGGTCGCGCCTCGCGAACGATTTTATTTTGCATTGCAGCCAGTACATGCTCTCAATCCTGAAGAACGAAGCTCTCGAGTAGTCAGTAGCTTGCTGTGAATGCGTCATATGACAATAACCTGGAAATTGAAAGGACAAACTAACAAAAACGTTATGAACATCCTATGTTTTCTGCACAACTTCTTATTTACATTGGTAAAACAGTTTTTAATTATAAAACGGTTTAAAATCTGATCTGGCTTCCTGCTGTTGAAGTGGATAAACATAAATTGACATAAACTGAACTGAAAAAAATATCATAAGTGAGGTTAATTCTCGTTTTAGTGTTGCGATCAGTTAGTTAATAACCGTTTATTTGTTCATTCAATTAAAATGTTAATGAATTTGTAGACTGTGTGGATTTTCATTTAATAAAAAAAGATTTTGTTCAAATACAAAACAAATGAATAATTTTATCCAGACACGTTGATAGTGATAACGACTCTTTGAACGAGATCGCTCGCAAGGCTCTTTGAACAAGCCGTCTTGCGAAACGACTCTGAAAGAAATTCGCGAACGGACTCCTTTGAACGACTCTCACTTGCGAGAGGAGCTAAAGAGTTGATTGTCTTTTCATTGTTACATCCATACTATCATAGTGATTGCAAGGACTTTATGACCAACCCTCGTAGACTTATTCTTGCAACTTTCGTCTACCATAACGATTTCTCTAACATTTATTAAAATATGTCATTTTTTTCATCTGAGTTTATTAAGATCCGATATTGCACATTTTAATATTTTCAAGCAAGTAAGTACATCTTTAATTTAAGTTGTGCTTCAAGGGTTTTTTTTCTTCTTTTTTTGTAATCTCAATGTTCTCCTCGCTTTTATTCAGTCAAAAATTGTGTACAATTTAAAATATTTTCAGGTTGACGTCACTATGCAGACACTGAATGTCTTGAAAGATTCGTTTCAGAAAGCTCGAGAAATGGGAATAAACATGAATGGTTTGGAAATGCTGGAAAATCAATTAAACATGGCCATCACCTCTTTAACTACCGCCTCCGCTCCACTCCGTTTTGCAAATGCTTTGGGTTTCTAGACTGCAGATAAAGCCCAGATCATTATCAACAAAGCTTCAAAATATAATATCATCAAAACCTGCTGCATGCATGCAATAAGAATATAAAAAATAGCTTCCCTCTCCCTAGAATGTCCAATGATATATCTGTACTTATAATATCTCTTATTTCATTATTCTGCATTTATGTATTTAATAATAAAAAATGTATTAAACTAACCTAGCCAAAAATTATAAGTGCTATTGAAACATGCTTATTCATTTCACACACATTCGTAATTTATTTTGAAACATGCTTATTCATTTATTAAAAATTTATTTTGTAATTTTAATGCCTTCAACACTGTCTGAACTAAGTATCCCTATAAGAATGAGTAGTCCTATAGGCAGTTGCTATTTTCCAAGCCGGTGGGTAAGAGACCAAAGAGTCGGCCTAGAACCAGGTGCTAGACTACACGGAGAATCTGGCTTCGAACCAAGTAATCATGCAAAATTAAATTGAAAAAAAAAATAATAATTTGGTAAAATCAAGATAAATTACGAACGTAAACTGCACAAAGAAATCTATATTAATATTTTCTTGAGCTTTAAAAGTCTGTATATAATTTAATAATTTACTTTATTTTTAATCACTTTTAAACCATTCGTTGTTTACTGTTCTTATTTGCAAATTATATTATAATTCGACCTGGTATTAGTTTTACTATGCTATTAGCAGTGAAAGATTAAAAATAAATAAAAACACAGAGATACACAAATTTATGCAAATGCATTAACATTAAATTGGTTATTACATACGGAATATAATTATTCACTGATGTCTGTAACTTAATTAATTTAAATCACATGTTTTTGAGAATAATTATGCAATTTTATGTTTTTTAAAATTATTTTATAATTTTTTTTTAAATAAAAATTTATTGTAAAAATAGTAATTTAAAAAATCAATTTTACAACTGCTTAAGAATGCAATTTTAAAAAAATAGAAATTTAATACAAAATTACTCGATTTGGTTTTAGTCTTCTACTATATTTATGCTTGAAGGTTTTAGTTAACTCAAAATTTGATCATTCGATTTACTAAAAACTTGATTTGGCTTTAGTTTTACTCATCATACGTCATTTTTCACTTATTTCACTGGCTTTTTGGTGGGGGAGAAAAGTGAATTCACTTTGACTTCTCGAACGCCGTGAATTCACCAGTGGTGGTTCTCGAACGACTAAGTGGGAATAGTGGGAAAAGTGGTTGTTTCGCGAACGCACCCAGAGTTTAAACAGAGTACCACTGCTTGATATCCCTCAGACACTTCAGCCAATATCACAGATCTCTACAAACACATACATTCCATGTATATATGACTGGTTTTTTGGATTAGCGCTTTCTAAACATGTACTATCGTTTCACTGGCCTCCACACAAAGAGGACATCATTTCTTGTGTGACATCATTTCTTGCGTTAGTCCATCCATCACCAAGGGATTTGGAACGATGTATAACTTCCCTGAAAAGAAAGTGGATTTTGTTCAATGCCGGTACAATCATTCAAGACATTTCAAATAAAAGTAACAATTTTACAAACACTTCATTTGCTAAACAACTTTATTCCATTGGTTTATTATCCTAATTAACAATAAATAACTGTTAATTTTTACACGTTTTAGTTTTTATCACTTAACACTTGTAAATTTTGTGTACCGGACCAGTTTTTCCTGTAAAGTTATTTATAAAATTTTTCTTGTCCTGAACTTTATTCACATCACTAAAAGTTATTTCATTTGTAATAAAAATATATACAGGGTGTATCTAAACCCCTGTCACAAACTTCTGATGGGGATTCCCCACAGCAAGATGAAAACAAAAGTTCATATAAATTGATTCGGATAGCGAACCGTTTATGAGATTTCCGCAGTTAAAAGTGATGTTTCAGCAGCTGGTTTTATACTCTGTGGATGACAAATGACATGCAGAGAAGCTTCTAGGATAATTACAGAGGCAGAGGCACCCAGCGTTGCCTGGAATAATTGCAGTTTTAGGTAAACAGAACAACCTGAAGAAATTAAATAATAACTCAAATTGGTTTTCAGTAATTCTACAATTTCCTGCTGTAGACGAAGCTCCCATTTTTTAGATAGTTCCGATGCCCGGATAACTTTTTGTCTTCTCTGACCAATACTCATTCATTTCTTCGGTGGCATTTCGATAAATATGAATTAACATTTGTCCTTCAAACGATTATTATAGAGCATAAACAGTATGCTTTTTGATTTGAAGAGTCGAGTTGATGTATGCTTTATCGGTTATGTCATCAACTGTCGCCTGAGCGAAGGGACTGCTTCCTCTACCGCCTTTCCACTCTTTCTCAATAGTCTGCTAACTCCCCAATATCTCCAGTTACTGTTCATTTTAAAGATTTTCAAAAAATGCTCAATTCCTAATAACTATCAGTTCTAAAAAAAGCCCGAACAACAGGAATTCTATGTATTGTTACAAATTCGATTTTGTTTTATAATTCTCAGAGATGGGATGGAATGAACCCAGTAATATTGCACACTTTGCCTTGCGTGATTGGTCATGAGATATATTACTGGTCCGTGCATATTGTTGGTGAATTGCGTGTTGATGCCATTGTTGATACAAAACGATGGGCGTATTGTTTCACAAACCTCGATTTATTATTGATAATTATTATTTTTTCATAATCTGAGGTAAACAGTAATCTTCGTCTTGTTTAGAAGATCAAGTGTGCAAAATTATATCAAATCGTAATAAAATTATAGATTTGTATAAGAAACAAACCCACAAACAAACATTCTTCTTTATATATATCTTACACACAATCGAAAATCGATATAATGTTTATAGGACATTTTTTTGTTCCGTTTGAACCATACACTGTTCTTAAGCAATTATGCTGGATAAGTTTGGGTCACCCTGTAGATATCTCGTCATCCAGATGGCGCTGCTGTCATTGAATTGGTAACCTTTACGATTTAGGATTCAATTTCAAAAGATATCGATAAAAAGGATCGAAATAACGCTATCAACGAATTATACAGGGTGTAAATTTTAAGTTGACAAAGCAGAATAACTCGAAAA
>JAHWFO010028238.1:438797-454998 GCA_023313115.1 Rhysida immarginata | reverse complement strand
CCACCCACAACTTCCTATTCATTGGATTCATCAAAATTGACATATCTCCTTCGGTTCAAAAAATAAAAGGGGGGTTCAGACTTTTGTATTCACCCTGTATAATTTCATCAAATCTACACATACATTTTTGATTAGCAAATGATTTATAAATATTACAAAACACTATTTTTTATTTTCATTTTTATTTGCCAGTATCAATTAAATAAAGTTTTAAACAATCTTGTTTATCTACTAAAGTTTAAAATTATTAAAACAAAAAAAAATAAGAGTATTATAACCTTATCAGCGTCTAAAACATCTGTTGCGAGCTGATGACGAATCACCTGAATTGGCGTTTTGTTTTTCTTCCCTTTAAAGTTTAAATCAGGTTTAATGCTGTGACAGCTATCATGAACGCCCACATTTAATCTTATATAAGGGTCGTACAAATGAAAACGAAAATTTGTGTGGGAAAAAAAAGACGACGTGTAGGATCATAAGTTTTTGTTTTCAACAGTTGCGAAACCCCACGTGCAAATTGAACAATAGGTTGCAAGTGTTGCATCACGTGAGAAAGAACGATAGCTCGCGCTTCGAAGCTCTGCGAGTGATCGCTTCGTCCAAACAACAAAACCCCCGAAAAATTCAAAAGCAATCGCAAAGAGCACGGGGAAGGTGATGTTGACCGTGTTTTTTGATAGCAAAGGCCAGAGTTTGCTGGACTTTCTTGAAAAAGGCACCACAGTTAACGCAGCACGATATGGGGAAACATTGAAGGCACTGCGAGCGGCTATCAAATGCAAGCGTCCTGGACTTCTTACAGAAGGAGTGCTTCTTCTCCACGACAATGCGCGTCCTCACACCTCGAAAGCAACGGTAGACCTGATCAAAAAGTTCAACTGGGAAGCAATGCAGCATCCACGTTACAGCCCTGACTTATCCCCATGTAACTTTCACGTATTTGGAGATCTCAAGAGACATCTGACAGACTGCAGGTTTCAGTCGGACGATGAAGTGAAGAAATAGGTTTTGGAATGGTTCCACAGGCAACCGAAAGACTTCTTCCATAAAGGAATTACACGCCTTGTTACACAGTGGGATAAATGCCTTAACGCATTCGGAGAGTATTTTTAAATTTCTTGTATACACTTTGGATAAAATAAATAATTTTCGTTTGCATTTGTACGACCCTTATATATAAAATTCATTTTCTGTTTCTTGTTTGTTTGTTTTCCCACTGACAGTTTTTGCCATGATTTTTAATCCTCTGACCTGTGCACACATGAGAACTCCATTGTTGATCTGCTATATTTGCTCAAGAGTAGGGTCCTGAATATAGAATTACCAGTGACGTATATTATTAAAGGTATATTTCGAATCCTATTGTTTGTTAACATCGCCACCCAAGTGAAACCATAGGCGCATTCTCCATCGCGCACGATCTGCACAATATGCACGCTGTGGGCGCACTGGCTGTTCCGCATCGCTCTGTGCGTTTCGTGCACCCTGTTCCTCATTGCCAGTGCGTTTAGTTATCGTGCGTTTGGTGCGCGCACGAAACGTACTAGCCAGAGGCCAGGGTTGCTCAGAGTATTGAAGATAGCGGAGGAGCAATGAGGAAACCGAAACACAATTATCAATATTGAAACAGTGAATGTAGATGGAGAAACTGCAGAGAAGTTTATTCAGGTTATTCGATTTCCTCCATAACACTTTCAAGCAAATCATCGTCACTGCTACTTTCGTCTTCAGCATTTACAATATGCTTTTTTACAACCGTTTGTATGGTATTAAGATTGACTTGGTATTGAAACTTTTCTATCACGGTTCGCCATTTGCAAAAATCGCAGGTTTAACGTTAATGCTCTGTTCTTCTCGGAGCTGCCCAGGGCTATCCTGAAAGAGGGGCTGCCTAAACTCCATGAATTGCACTGCACGATTCGCACTGGTCACGTGACTGGCTCTCACGATTGTGCGTTTCGTGTGCGATGGAGAATGGGCAGGAGTGAGCCGTGGAATAGTTAGCTGTCTGGCTGCTTTGCTTTTGACGATTTTGGCCCCAAGGAATAATTAATTCAAAATTAGTTCCGCGTACAACTGTACAAATAGACACGAAAAAGGACCAAGAATCACTTTCCTCAAGCATAAATCAAAAATACGTAACTGAAATGAAAAAATTAGGTTGATGTTAACTATCTGCACAATCGCGCGATGACTGAATCCGCAAACTGAATTGTCGCGATTCCTGTAACCGGCCGAGGGGAAACCAACTGCCCCCTGTAACCAAATAGGTTGGGGTATAGAAATTCAAGCAGTTGTTTCTTGGAATTCACTATATTGTTCTCATTCTCATGCTAAATTGTACTTTCCAACTATCATAATTACATATGTAAAAATGAGAATAGAACAGTATTTAAAAATATTAACCAAACAATATGCAAACAAGAAATTAAAGTATGCCAAAGGAGTTTTGAAATTTTCCTAATAAAAAAAATAATGAATTCCCACAATCGAAATTTTTTTTGTATACATATCTAGGCCCTTTGGACAAATAAATTTCAAATTTCAAAAATTTAGTATAGTCTACAACAGTTAATTTTCTACTTTAACTTAATATTCGTTTGTCCTTCTAATATTACTAAAAATAAAATATTAAAAAAAAATTTTTTTTATATTTTCACTCCCTTCATCCATTTTTGTTTTAACTTTAAAAAAGTATTCCTTTTTGCTTTAAAAAGTGCAATAAAAAGTAAAAAAAATTTTTGATGCCTCGCATTAAGATAAGAATTCATAAAATTAAAAAAGACATAGGTGTGGCAGGGCATTTTTTTTTCATTTTAAAATTTAAAATTTAATATGAAACGCGTGCTCTATTTAAGGACACTGAACGTTGGAAATGCCATAGTAAACAACAGCGTCGTCTGCTATTCTTCTTGTAAAGCTCTGTATACAGGGTCGGGACACATTAATATGACCACTCTCCTCGAACATGTTGGAACGTCCCATGGTATGGAGATGAAAAATCATTGCATGTAATTAAAAGCTTGAAAAAACTGACAACAGCAGACGTGTAGTAGCATCCGTTAACACAGCAATTGTCGCCGTCATGGGCAAAGCAAGTGACCTGTCGGATCATTGGCTATCGGGTCAAGGGGGGTAGCATTTCAGAAACGGCCACCTTTGTGAACTGCTCTTGGGCTGCACAGTTTCGAGCAATCGAAGAGGAAACTGTGGGGCCCCACGGGCCATCGATCCTAGAGGCGAGCGTCGGTTACGACGTCTGGCCAAGACCAATCGGCGTGCCACTGTTGAGCAACTGACACAGCAAATGAACAGTGGGGCCACTAGGCGTGTCAGCGCCAAGACAATGCAACGATCCCTCTTGAGGTTAGGGCTCCGGAGCAGGCGTATGGTAACAGCACCCATATTGACACCTGTGCATCGCCGAAAACGCCTCCAATTCGCAATGGACTATCGCCATTGGACCTCGGCCGAGTGGCAAAGGGTTGCTTTCTCTGACGAGTCGCGGTTTCTGGTGAACAGAGTGGACGGACGATGGAGAATTCGCCGGGAAGCATTTCAGAACAGGCATCCCGACACCATCGTTGGCAGACGACAGGCTGGTGGGGGAGGTGTGACTGTTTAGGGGATGTTTTCGTGGTATGGTCTGAGTCCACTGATACCTCTGGAGGGTACACTGAATGCTGCTCGATACCTAACGATCGTCGCAGACCAGGTACACCCCTTCATGTCGACAGTGTTTTCTCAGGGTGATGGCACCTTTCAACAGGACAATGCTCCCTGCCATACTGCCAAAATTGTCCACGACTGGTTCGAGGAGCATGAGGATGAATTCAAGCTACTCCCATGGCCACCAAACACCCCGGACCTCAACCCCATTGAACATTTGTGGAACCATCTCGCTTGCCATGTCCGCAAGCTGGACCCTCCACCACGCACGGTGATGGAATTACGGGATGCACTGATCGCCGAATGGTCCCAGATACCTGCAATCACCTTCCGAGGACTTATTGACTCTCTGCCACGTCGACTAGCTGCTGTGCTTGCTGCCAAAGGTGGATATTCCGGATACTAGCAGGTGGTCATATTAATGTTTCCCGACCCTGTATATAGAGCTTTATTCTTCTTGGGAATCGAAGCCCCGCCCTGGCGAGCACTTGATCACAAGTCCCTTGATTTAGCATTGAGTTTCCTCCTCTGAGAATAGTATATATCTGTCTCTATGTTTAGAGTTATGCCAACACCACCTCTACTCAAAGTATGAGCGCAAAAACAATATTGATAGAAATACGATTACCAATAGCTGCTTGATGATGATGTAACAATGTATACAACTTTTGTTCGCAGGCCTTATCTTTAGGTGTTGCATCACCCACGGTAGGGTATTGTTAATCATATTTCTACGAATATTAAGCCCGAAATTGTCCCTACCGTAGGTGATGTAACAATGTATGATTTTTCTGTGAGCAGGCTTTCTCTCTAGGCTGTATTGGTAATAAGCCCCTTCTATTGCATGATTTTGGCTACAGTCCAAACTTTTTTTACCATCGTACAACGTAACAAATTCTTATACAGGGTGTTTTTGAATTGAGTACAGATTTTTTGGGAGATGATAGAAGAGGTCCTTAGAAGTATTTTTTGTCATATGAAGATGGGGTCCCCGAAGCTCCGTTTACTTACAATACTGCATTGAACAATCAAATGACACCGTGACGCAGTGTGCGTTGGTAGGCCTAGATTATTTTATTTTAACAATTAACACAAGCAATCTACTGTATATGACTTTTTAAAACAAATCTTTACCTACTGCTTTCCCAGAATGCGGTTAGTTCATTTACATATGGACTAATCGTATTTTACAAAGGGGTTGGATACCATGGAATCTCCTTGACGAAGTTTGTCCTAAGACTTTTCAACAAACAAGCACGTGCACCTTGAAATTTCTTTGCAAACAATTACTTTAAAAGTTATTACCCTAGATTGCTTTTGTAAACAACTACTCAGTTTTGGAGATGAAAAATTACCCACATCTGCGTCAGGTTTAATTTCTCTCTCATCTGATTTCTGTATGCTGTTGTCGCCAGTGCGAGAAATAATTATACACAATGTGTTCCCGAACATAGCCACAAAAATTGAGGACCGACAGTGGCTTTGAGAACGTACGATTCTTGCACCAAAGAATGAGAATGTAAATAAAAAAAAAGACATCATTTTGCAAGAGTTGCCAAGATCTTGCATTACATATAAATCTATTGACACTATTATGGACCAGAAGCAAGCTCAAAACTAATCCACAGAATTTTTTAATTCATTGGAACCCACCTGGAATTCCACCACATTAAGTTCAATGTGAAAGTAGGGCCAGTAATAAATTGAGAAATTTGGATACCCCCAAATTATACAATGGTACTAGACTGTCACTAATTTTATGCCCACTATCAACCAGACAACAATTATCTAGGTTACAATTTCCTGTGAGATTTGTTTTAGCAATGACGATAAACAAAGCACAAGGGCAATCTCTTTATGATCCTAATGGCCTGACAAAAAATAGTGTACCATAAGGCATTCGAGTAACACATTCTATGTCCTTTATGCATAACTAACATTTATTAATTTTTTTGTAAATAACTGCCAATTAACAATATTTGAACAATTATGGATTTAATATATTCTGTTATTAAATAAACTTTTAATTTTCTTAAAACAATTTTGCTGATTTTTGGAAAATTTTGTATGTAATCGTATTATTGCTACTTTTTAATACCACGTTTTTTTTTTCTTTCAACCATAGCGGGCGAAGCCGCGAGTAATCAGCTAGTTTCCTATAAATTCATGGTTCCGTTGAATGTGTCGCCACTCTATACGTTATATCCAAGGAGTTGCAAATTTCAAGGCAAGTAAAAAGGTTAAAATTTTTAATACTGAGTTTATTTTCGGTATTTATAAGCTATCTAATCAGATTTACATATAAATAATAAATTATATTTAAGACACAGGTGTTAAAAAGTTCCTAACAGGCATTTTATCATAAATACCTATTGATCATGATTTTATTTTATAAGATTTTACTACTTTACGTGCAAATCTCGACAAGATCGTTAAACAGTGGAAACAAAGAATTTTGGTGCTGAATGAGGAGAGAAAAGTTAAGATAAGAATAAATTCTTGTAAACATTCCAAGGAGGAGCTTTAGCAGTGAAGCAGAATTACATTTATACGTTTATTAAAAAGAAATTAATCCCCCTCCCCCTGCCTCCCGTGTAGGATAAGGCAAGTCATCTATTTTTACCCCTTCATCTGCACTTTTTACCTCTCCCCAAGTTTTTTTTTAATCAATAAATTGATTTTCTCGAACGTAATATGTAAAAAATGTAAAAAACCTCGTATCTTCTTTCCTTTCTCATCATTTCCGAACGTATGATATATCACATGCCATATGCTGCCCTAGTTCTAAGGACCAAGTGACTGCCACCTCGGCATATCCGATCCCACTGGAAAAACTGGGCGTAATGTTCATAGTAATGTAGATCTTGCCTAGAGGAATCTGGATACTGAATTTCACGCCTTTACGTACCTAAATAGCACATAGATAAATTGTCCTCTCTGAATCCCATCCCCGTAATTCCGACCCCCGTATACAAATCAAAACCAAACCAAATAGTGCAGATGGACATGCCCATAGTAAGCTACATTCCGAATTTCAACCTTCTACCTCAAAAAAATGTAGAAATTATGAAGGGGATGGACTGACATTATAAAACCAATAAGTAGCTCCATTCTTATTCTATTTACGAGGGTCAGTCAAATGAAAACCGGAAATATTTTTTTTACAATTCCTTTATTACAGATAGATTTGGTACACTATTTTTCAATATAATCCCCATCTTTTCGATGCATTCCGCCATCGAGTCGGGAAGGCATGGATACCTCGGGGAAAAAAAATCTTCATATAATGGAGATCTTGCTTATAGGAATTTGCATACCGAATTTCACTCCTTTATATGCATAAATACACATAGACCGTTTGGTCCCCTCTAATTTTCACCCTCATAACTCCGACCTTAGTGGGCTAATCAAAACCAAACTGAATAGTGAAGGTGCACATGCCCACAGTAAGCTACATTCCTAATTTCAACCTTCTACCTCAAAAAGAAATGACTTAGTTTCGAATCTGCAACCCGAAACATTGAATCATGATAATGTTTTTAGATGCAACAAATGAATAAATATTTTATATAGTACATAAACCTTTTATTTATTTATCAATGGACGAGTCTACAGAATCATGTACATCGGTAATACTGAATAAGGGCTTAGAATAACTGATGTATGAAATATAAGCACGAGTATCGAGTCTCTCGAAATGTCGAGTAAACACAGTGTCAATACTGAAGGTTCCTCTCCTTACTCGCGTCTGTGGTCACAATCGAATGCGGGACAACAAACACGGCGCGTGTAAGCTAAAATTGCGGTATCTAAAATTGCAGTATCTAAAAAACACGTCGCGTTTTGCAGTATCTAAAATAATATAAAGAGTGTATTTTGTATGACGAAAAATTAAAATTATTCACGCGTAACGCTCTTTTTGGCCGGAAAGTTATTCTTAACTATAGAGAGGAAGGAATTTGTAGAAATAAATTAAGCACTTCAAAGTAAATGTACATAGAAATTATGTAACCAAGGCGTAAATCTATATATATAAAGAAGGATGTTTGTGGGTCTGTGCGTCTGTGGGTCTGTGTGTGGGTCTGTGGATCTGTGTGTACGTTTTTTATACAAATCTACAGTTTTATTCCGATCTTGATAAAATTTCGCATACATGACCTTTAAAGCATGAGGAAGGTCACTGTCTACCTCAGATTTCGGAAAAATAATAAATATCGATAAAAAATCGATATTCATGGTTATGGCAAAGCATATTAATGAGAAATATCTCATGACCAACAATGCAAGGCAAAGTTGGTACAACAATAGGTATCAACAATGGTATCAGCACGCAATTCACAAACACACTGCATGAACCAACAATATATATCTCATGACTAACAATGAAAGGAAAAGTTTGTGCAAGTGTAATTATCCCGGGCAACGCCGGGTACCTCTTCTAGTCTTCTATCTATATAAAGAAGGATGTTTGTCTGTGGGTGGGTCTGTGGGTCTGTGGGTGGGTCTGTGTGTACGTTTTTTATACAAATCTACAGTTTTATTCCTATCTTGATGAAATTTCGCATACATGAACTTCAAAGCATGAGGAAGGTCACTGCCTACTTCAGATTTCGAAAAAATAATAATTATTGATAAAAAATCGATATTCATGGTTATGGCAGGGCATATTAATGAGAAATATCGCATGACCAACAATGCAAGACAAAGTTTTTGCAACAATGGTATCAACACGCAATTCACAAACACTCTGCACGGACCAACAATATATATCTCATGACCAACAATGCAAATAAAAGTTTGTGCAACAATAGGTATCAACAATGGTTTCAACACGCAATTCACCAATAACAATGAGCTCAAAAGATTATGCAATGATAAAGCAATCCTTTCCAAGAATTATAACAATGAACCATAAAATGATGATGCAATATGGATAAGTTTCAATTTGTAACAATGCATAGAATTCCTGTTATTCAGGTTTTTCTTAGAAAAGAGAGTTCTTAGTACTTAACAATTTCTTGAAAATCTTTAAAAATGATCAGTAGCTGGAGATAATGAAGAGTTAGCAGACTATTGAGAAAGAGTGGAAAGACGACAGAGAAAGCAAACCTTTAGCTCCGTGCTGTATTGAGCAAATGGGAAGCAAGTAAATAGAAGAATTGGCGACCGCTAGACTACCCAAAGTGATGAAAGGCCAAATTTTGCTTCAACACAGCGAGAGAAGAGTGGAAATTGCAACAACATCAAGTGTACATCTGAAGTAAGATTATCTGAGTAAGAAATTATTGGAGCAGTCCATCCATTGCGAGCCTTTAAAAAGATTTTTTTTGAATTTTCATTAAGAATTTTTACTGTATTAATTCTAAGCATTTTCATGTGTTTATTTTTAAGATATTGCAAAATTTATTTTAATTTTTGACATTGTTCTGTTTACATCCCAAGTGTAATAATCCCGGGCAACGCCGGGTACCTCTTCTAGTCTATCTATATATATAAAGAAGGATGTTTGTGGGTCTGTTTGTTTGTTTGTTTGTATGTTTTTTATACAAATCTACAGTTTTATTCCGATCTTGATAAAATTTCGCATACATGACCTTCAAAGCATGAGGAAGGTCACTGTCTACCTCAGATTTCGAAAAAATAATAATTATCGATAAAAAATCGATATTCATGGTTATGGCAAGGCATATTAATGAGAAATATCGCATGACCAACAATGCAAGACAAAGTTTTTGCAACAATGGTATCAACACGCAATTCACAAACACTCTGCACGGACCAACAATATATATCTCATGACCAACAATGCAAATAAAAGTTTGTGCAACAATAGTTATCAACAATGGTTTCAATGAGCTCAAAATGATGATGTAATGATAAAGCAATCCTTTCCAAGAATTATAACAATGAACATAAAATGATGATGCAATATGGATAAGTTTCAATTTGTAACAATGTATAGAATTCCTGTTATTCAGGCTTTTCTTAGAAAACAGAGTTCTTTGTACTTAACAATTTCTTGAAAATCTTTAAAAATGATCAGTAAATGGAGATAATGGAGAGTTAGCAGACTATTGAGAAAGAGTGGAAACACGACAGAGGAAGCACTCCTTTAGGTCCGTGATGTATTGAGCAAATGGGAAGCAAGTAGATAGAAGAATCGGCGACTGCTAGACTGCACAAAGTGATGAATGGCCAAATTTTGCTTCAACACATCGAGAGAAGAGTGGAAATTGCAACAACACTAAGTATACATCTAAGGTAAGATTACGTGAGTAGGAAATTATTTAAAATAGCAGTGGCATCCTTGGAGAGGTCCAGCCATTGTGAGCCTTTAAAAAGATTTTTTTCGAATTTTCATTAAGAATTTTTACTGTATTAATTCTAAGCATTTTCATGTGTTTATTTTTTAGATATTGCAAAATTTAATTTAATTTTTTGAGATTGTTCTGTTTACATCCAAGTGTAATTATCCCGGGCAACGCCGGGTACCTCTTCTAGTTATAGATAAGTTGAAGACTTCAAAAACCATCAAAAGATCTAAATGTTTCAAAATAATAAATTATGAATTAAATTGTGAAATATAAAATATATTTATTGTAATGGAAATGAGTTTATTCCAATACACTAGGATTCATTAGTCTTCATTCAAAACGCTAAAAACAAAACAGTAGGCCATTACATGGTTAGGTAAGAGAGCGAAGTATAGTTGCGCTATCTGTTGCCACACATTAATATATTTCATAATATCTGTGTAGTAAAGATTTAAACAAGAATGATTTTACCGCCAAAGCGGATAAATGGAGCACATTTTCGTGTTATAGCATCATAGAATTAACCAACATTTTAAAACACTTTAGAAAAAATATATAAATATGAAAACTAAATTGTAAATTACTATTTATGTAAACAAGTGTATAGAGAGAATTTGAACAAATAAACTTGAAGAACTGAAAGGTTAAATTGAGAGTGAAGTTATTCTTTATATATTTGAACAAATAAAATTTGTTCGTACTTGTTCGTGCTCTGTTCCATAATGGTTTGGTGAAAACAGAATGTAAAAAAGTTAATTCGTTTTCAAGTTATCGTAATAAATAATACGCTCCGTACGAATAATAAAATTCTTTTGATTTAGAGACCGTTCTGCCCTTTCAATAATCGTCATTCACGTGCATCCTCCACGCGCACCATCTCATTAACGTTTAGAGCACGCGCAAACCCTAACCGATGTGCTCATAAAAACTATTGCTCAGACAACAATGGTCACGTGTCTTTTCAGTTCCGGCGTGTGCTTCAAGCCGGCGCCAACAATGGTTAAACGTGCATCAACAATGGAAAACTGTTTCCGTAAGACTTTTTGGTGTCGTTTTTCGCATCACGTTTTTTGTAGATAGATGTCCAGCCTTAAAACATTATCATGTTAAAAATGTAGAAATGATGAAGGGTGATTCAAATCGTGTGTAAAATAAAAGTAGCTCTATTTTCCGCTACTTAATAAGTTTATAGATTATGAGCACTTGAGCAATCGTGCGTCGACAAAGCGATTTCACGTGCGCGCGCCGATGTTAATAATGCTTAAAAGATGAACAGAAAGTAACAATGTATTCCTTCTTGACAAATCGATTGTTATATGACATGCCAGTTTCTTTGAATTCTTTACACTCACTGTCTTAGCACGTGAATTCGACTTGAAGGGGCCCACGAAAAATTCTGAAAAGTTGATACGGCCGAGCTAAGACTTTGATGGTCATATTTCTGAAAACAGAATTTAAAAAAGTTAATCCGTTTTCAAGTTATCGTGCAAATGGCGGACGGCCGGATAAACATACAGACCAAAGGCGCATTCTTATAAGTAGCTTTTATGCTAAAGCTCCTAATAAGGAAACTGCGGCTTTCTTAGATTCCTTTTCTCTCTCTGTATATTATCTTAAGTGGTGTGATAAATATATAATTAAGAAAACTCGCATTAAGAAGAAACATTTAATGCATAGAAATTATTTTTCCCAAACTGCCTCCAGAAATTTTACTTTACACAATATTCGGCTTCATCTTAAATGAAGATAAGCATAAAGGACAGAAAAATCTAATTTCTAATAAACTTCTAAAGAAATGACTACTTGGAGATTATAATTAACCAGAAATCCACCCGTCACATGACGAGTGTCAAGCGTACAGGTTGACGGGTAAAGAAATGAAAGTGGAGCAACAATGGTTTTCAAAATTTATGTTCTGCAACAATATAGGGGCTACTACTGTTCATCTGCATATAAAAAAATCAATACTAAACATTTTTCAGTTTATTTATTTAATTCACAACAATGACGGAGTATTGTCTTGCCACAACAATCCCTGGCTTTTGACGGATTGTTGTAACTTTCCTTGTTGGCCTCAGACATTCCGACATACATACGGATAATATAGTATTGATGCCATAGAATTGGTATTATGAAGTTTGAAATATTCCATTATTAGGACCGATAGTTACTTATGTTTTCACAATGTGCGTCCGTCCGTCTGTCTGTCTGCTGATGCTCTCGATTTCGAACGCTTCCGAATTTTCGACTTCCGTTTTCGCCATTCGACAGCTTAGGGAAATCGGAAAACTAAGTTCGTTGGTGGAAAAAATCGGTGAACTACTTCCGGTTAAAAAGGTCAAAAATAATACAGGGGACCACATTTTCACTATACAATTCCATGTGTAAATGGCCTGTGCATTGCCAAATGCTGTTCTCCCTTTGGCATTCCATAGCTAAAGCAGAGAAGAAGCTTGTGAATTAAGTGAAGACACGTGATCGTCTTCCTTGATGATCAATATCAGTCAGAACTGGTTCAAGTGTATGTGGTTTAATGGTACCATTATGGTCCACTGGAAACTTTCAATGCTAACATATGGCATGTATTATATCAAACAGCTTGGAATGAATATTAACGTAAAATTAATGATATTCGAAATTGGTTCCAAGGCAGCTGGTTTCGTGGAACCATTATCGTTTATTGGAACTTTCTATTTTAAAATATGGCATGTAATATATCAAACGACTTGGAATGATGTACCATGAATGGATATAACGTAAAATTAATGATAGTCAAAATTGGTTTCAAAGAACCTGGTTTAATGGAATCATTATGGTACATTAGAACTTTCAATGCTAAAATATGGCATATAATATATCAAACAACTTGGACTGACGTGTCATGAATGAATATAACGTAAAATTAATGATAATCGAAATTGGTTTAAAGGCACCTGGTTTCGTGGAACCATTATGGTTCATTGGAACTTTCTATTTTAAAATATGGCATGTAATATATCAAACGACTTGGAATAATGTACCATGAATGGATATAACGTAAAATTAATGATAGTCGAAATTGGTTTCAAGGAACCTGGTTTAATGGAATCATTATGGTACATTAGAACTTTCAATGCTAAAATATGGCATATAATATATCAAACAACTTGGACTGACGTGTCATAAATGAATATAACGTAAAATTAATAATAATCGAAATTGGTTCCATGATTCGTGTTTTAATGAAATGATACCATTATGAAACCATTGGAAACTTCAATGCTAAGATATGGCATGTAAGTACTTACGCTTTATATTGTCAATAGTTAGTTTTTGTTAGGCAAATTTTAACAATAGCTTGTAGCTAATCATTCCTTCAATGGTACATGCTTACGTAGAAAAGTGTTGGCAATAGTTTATGAAGAAAGAATTGACCCTTACACAGAACGCTTCAACAATTAACGCTTATTTCATTAAATAGGAATGCTTATAAATTAAAGGATTCGTATATGTTTTAATCTATAGAGAATTGCTACTTTCTCCATTTAACGTTTCAGGTAGTTTTATTCCGTTTGAACTATACATTTCCCTTAGAAGTACGCCTTGCTTAGCAACCAGAGACATACTTAGCAACTTCTAATTCTTAACAACGAGAGGCTTTTTTAGAAATCAAATGCTGTTCTTTTCGTTCTGGAATGCTTTAAAATCCTATAGTTCTTGGGCATATCGTTTGCCTGACTTGTTTTATATAATGATTAAAAGTTGTCTAAAGCATTTTGGAACACCCTGTATGTATGTTCCATGACTTACTGAATTTTAAATTTGAAAAGAGAAATCTCATTTTGAAAAGAGTTTTAAATTCATTCATTTAATTCTTTCACCCCCCCCCCCAAAAAAAAAAATAAAGATCGCGCTAAACAATCAGAGGCTGGATTAAAAGTGTTTATGGGTCTCAGGGGATAATTCTATTTATGTAACTTAATTACAGTGAGTTTTTTGAGAAATTTCTTGAATTTAATGGCTTCAATATGCTAAGAAAAATGTGATTGTTTTTATTAAAGGTAGATAAAATAGAAATGCACTCAGTGAGATTCTATTTAACGGGTGTCAGGTAAAAATTATTGAAATGAAAAAAATAATTATACCTTACCAACAGAAGTACTGAAGCTAGAATATGAAAACAACTAACTTTATTAGGACCGATAGGTACTTATGTTTTCACAATATGCGTCCGTCCTTCTGCCCGTCTCTCTGTTGGTACTCTAGCTTTCGAACGCTTCCGAATTTTCGACTTCCGCTTTCGCCATTCGACAACTTAAGGAAATCGGAAGACTGAGTTCGTTGGTGGAAAAATATCGGTGAACTACTTCCTGTTCAAAAGGTCAAATATAATATAGGGGACGACGTTTTTCACTATACAATTCCTGTGCACGGCCAAATACTGTTCTCTCGTTGGCATTCCATAGCTAAAGCAGAGAAAAGGCTTGTGAATTAAGTGAAAACACGTGATGGTCTTCCTTGATGGTCAATATCAGTCAGAACTGGTTCAATGGTATGAGGTTTAGTGGTACCATTATGGTCCACTGGAAACTTTCGATGCTAAGATATGGCATGTATTATATCCAAAGATATGAAATGAGTAGATCGCTCATGAGCTGCTTACAGCGCCACCAACGTGTCCCCATTTGAAGGCCTGGTGGCCATTGCTTTGGTTGGCAAGAAATGGCTTCCGTCGATGTTTACGTGTGTAATTTTGCGTAGATAAACACACCCAAACTCAATGTCGATTTCTTGTTCAGCCTTAAATTGCAATAAAAGATATATTAAAGGTTCACCACTGACCTTTCACAGGTGTATTTTTATTTTCTGCGTCTTTAATGTTTTTCTCATGTAAAAATCCTGGTCTTTCATCATGTAGTGATTGATTGATTATATATACATCCAAACATGTTACTGTCGTTTCAATGATACAAATTATTGTTTATGCATATTTATGAAAATATATACCGTATTTATTCGGGTACAATGCAAACAATTTTGACATTAAAAAGCATCTAAATTTGGGGGAGGTCGGAGGTCGCATAAGAATGTTGGGAGGGGAGGGGGGAGCATTAAACCAGTCTGACGAATCCATGTATTCTACATTTTTTTTTTTTGGACTAAACTATCATTTAAAATAGCAGTACATTATTATACACGGTAAGATACATTACATAAATTAACTTTTTTTTTTTTTCAATTTCTCTATCACTTTCCGTTGCTAATGAGTCAAAAATGTGTGGGTTGCATTATTTTACTTATTTATTTATTTATAATTACAGTTATTTACAAAGTACAATAAATTAGTAATAATGAATATTGTATTAAATTCAAATAATATAAATTCAAGAGTTTTTTGTTTAAAAAAAAAGAATACTTTTAAATTCAGGGTTAAAAAGTGCCCAAAAGGCTTGGAGGCCTGTCTAGGGCCATCTTTCACAACATTTTACAAATCAATGAACAAAATAGTATAATTAGTACGACATTAAACCAGAAACAATATCAACAACAATAATACTTTTTTAATAATAATAATTGTAACAACAACAGGGAATAAGCAGACGGTAAAGCCCAGTGTTGCCCCCAACAGGCATAAGCCCAAAAAATTTAAATAAAGAAGGAAAAAAGAAAATTAAATTTTTTATTTATTTTTTTAATTTTTAATACCTATTGTAATCCAATACATCCATCCAGGGCCTGTATGGCCTGAGGCCGAAGAGTTGGGTCCCTGGACTAACCTGGATTAACGACTGCTGTATGATGGTCACAGCAACCGGAGGTGGGGGTGGAAGATCCTGAGTCACTAAAAAGAAAAAAGAAAAAAAAAAGGAAAATAAGTCAACAATAAGAGCCAAATAAAAAAAAAAAATACACACACAAAAAAAAATCTATGAAACAACAAAGGACAACACAAAAAGAAAAAGCAATTCAAAAAATCTAAATAAGTACAAAAAAATAAAAAAAAAAAAAAAAATAAAGTAAAAATAAAATAAAAATAGTTAAACAATTTATAATATTAATAAATGAAAGGTCTTAAGAGGATTTTTTCACGCCAAACCTCAGATGTTGATATTATTGATGAAAAATAGGAAAAAAAGCATACGGTGGCGCAATGGGTTGGCACATCTGCACGGTGAGCAAAAGGTTCCTAGTTCGATCCCAGGCTGTGGAATTTTCTTTCCTATTTTTCATCAATAATA
>JAHWFO010028238.1:385328-423797 GCA_023313115.1 Rhysida immarginata | reverse complement strand
AAAAAAAATCATTTCACCAACATTTGACTATTAAAACAACCCCATAAATCATAAGATTTTAAAGGGTGTTTTACTTCTCGGTTGAGAGTTGAAGGCAGAAAAACTTTTGCAAGAAATCCATCCAATTATTTCTTGGAAATCACTATATTGTTGTCATTCTCATGCTGAATTGTACTTGCAACTATCATAATTAAATATGTAAAATGAGATTAGGACAGTATTTAAAAATGTTAACCAAACAATATACAAACAAAAAAATTAAAGTATGCCAAAAGAGTTTTGAAATTATCTTAATAAAAGAAAAATGAATTCACAAAAGTGAATTTTTTTTTGTATACATATTTAGGCCCTTTGTTTATTGGATGAATAAATTTCAAATTTCAAAAATTTCAAACAATTAAGTTGGTTTTTTAATATAATCTATAAGAGTTAATTTTCTACTCGTTTGTCCTCCTAAAATTACTAAAAATAAAATAAAATATTAAAAAAAAAAAAATTTTTGTATTTTTTACCTCCTTCATCCATTCTTGTTTTTACTTTAAAAAAAAATATTCCTTTTTGGTTTAAAAAGTGAAATAAAAAGTTAAAATAAGAATTTATAAAATTAAAAAAAGACAAAGGTGTAGCAAGGCATAATTTTTTTTTCATTTTAAAATTTATTATTATTATCATTGTTCGGGGAAGCCAAACTCGGATCAAGTCCGGAAGCCAATCCCAGAGGCGGGCCCAAAAGAGGGCCTCAAATGCGAGGGAGGGAAAGTTATGCACTCGTGGGAGTATTGATGTTTGGGTGTAGGAATTTCCTTACTATGTGACAGATGTTTATAATTGGGGCTTTCTGTAAGGTTTTGTATAAGTGTGGGTTTAAATTTAGTGTTGACAGGCTTTTGTATAGCGAGTGTGGAATAACCCTAGTGGCAGATACAACGATAGGGACAATGTGTACTCTGTTAACTCCCCAAAGGCGTTTTATTTCATGTGCAAGATCCGTATATTTAGTGATTTTGTCAGTGTATGTCTTTTGTAAATTGTGTGTGTTGGGGCTGGAGATATCAATTATGTCTTTGTTTTGCTTATCTACTAGTGTAATGTCTGGTCTGTTATGAGGGATAGTTTTGTCAGTGATTATAGCTCTGTCAAAATATAGTTTATGTGTGGTGTTCTCTAAGACAGTGTCGGGGATATATTTATAGTAAGGAGTGTGAATGTCCCTTAGCTTGTGTATCTTAGCTAGATGTTGATGTATGATGTTGGCTACCTGGTTATGTCTGTGTAAATAATCTGTCTGCGTGAGTATTTTGCAACTGGATATGACGTGTAGGATGGTTTCCTCTGCGATATGGCATTTCCTGCAAGACCCGTCAGTCAATTCTTTGATATGTTTTCTGTAGCTTTTAGTGTTAATAACCTAGTGTTGTATGGCAATCATGGTTCCTTCAGTTTCCCCAAAGAGACTCCCTTCACTCAACCATAAGTTCGACGCTTATTATTATTATTATTATTATTATTATTATTATTATTATTATTATTATTGAAAGAGCACTCTCCAGGTGTGAAAATTAAAATTTAATATGAAACGCGCGCTCTGTTTAAGGACACTGAACGTTGGAAATGCCATATTAAGCAACAACGTCGTCTGCTTAGTCTTCATGCGAATCGAAGCGCCGCCCTGGCGAGCACTTGATCCCAAGTCCCTTGATTTAGCATTGAGTTTCCACCTCTGGTATATATCTATCTCTATGGTCTTACTATACAATAATCCACGCTTGGTCTATTCGTTTCGCCGTTTGCACGATAACTTGAAAAAGGATTAACTTTTTCAAATTGTGTTTTCAGAACTATGATCATCAAGGTTTCAGCTCGGCTGTATCAACCTTTCAGGCGTTTTCGTGCACCTATTTAAGTAAATTGACGTGCTCTAATGGTAGCAGTTATGAATTCTTCCATCACTCTTAACCAACTACGCAAGGCATGGTGTGCAATATAAATAAGTTCATTAGGAATGAAGATTCCATTCCATCTCTGCGAATTAGAAAACAAAATTTAATTTGTAACTATGCATAGAACTCCTGTTGTTCGGGCTTTTCTTAGAATTGATAGTTCTTAAAACTTAACATTTTCTTTAAAATCTTTAAAAATGATCAGCAACTGGACAAGCAACAAGCATACTGTACTATCCTCTATAATAATCGTTCGAAGGATACATGTTAATGAAATGCCACCGAAGAAATGAATGAGCACTGGTCAGAGAAGACAAAAAGTTATCCGGGCGTGGGTAACATCTGAACAACGGGAGCTTTGTCTATAGCAGGAAATTGTAGAATTACTGAAAACCAATTGACCTTTATCCCCTGTATTGTGATTGGTTGCCACTAAACGTCACTGATTTTTTTACAAAATGCAAATGGCGGACAATGGACGTGTTAACGGCATTTGTTGACTATATCTTAAGTGAAAGTTTTAATTGTTGTTGTTTGATTTGATGAATTTCCAGCTCGCATCTCTCTCTTCCAGGAGATTAGCCGTATGGGATGAAAGGATGATGATGAAAATAGACAAACACAAACATCCATGCCCTTGGCGGGATTCGAACCCGCAACTCGCTGGTTACGAGAGCGGAAAGACCTGCGCCTCAACGCTCTCGGCCACCGAGCCGGCTTGTTGTTGTTTAAAATTTTTCTTGCTATGGTGAAATATTGCTGTATTCCCAATTGTCAGAGTGAGGAGAAAGAAATAAACATCATTCGAAAATAATTTTATAGGTAATTTGGAAATGAATATGAAATTAAAATTATGAAAGGTTATCAGTAAACATTTAAATCATTATATTTTGCAAATTTCAGGTTAATAATGTATGTTAAATTAATAAAGATAATAATAAAAATCTTTAAAGTAGTAAAAACCTATGAAAAATGTAAAAAAAGTGAATTTTACTCAAATCACAAATGCTTACAACACGACCAAGGGACGCCATTTTTTATGTGGTCACATGGGTAGTCAAGGCTACGAATGCTAAGCAAGTGTGTGAGAACGAGAGTTTATGATAAAGGTCAATTGAGGGGTTCAGCGCAACAGTGGTGTAAGCCACTTTTTTATAAAATGGAGAAAAAGCAACTTAAAGTTTTTCAATTGTTGTTTTTCAATTATGGAGAGAAAGCAATAGAAGCTTCAAAACAAACTATATAATGTTAATTGATATCTTTTTACTTCATAGGATGATAGTTCCCATCAAAGGCAACACATGGCATCAGTATTTAAATTTTCGACTCGGAGAGGGTTAGACCACTGTTGCGCTGACCCTTCGATTTGAGTTATTGTATAACTTCTTGAGGTTGTTCTGTTTACCTACAACTGCAATTATCCCGGGTAATGCCGGATGCCTCTACTAGTTAAATTATATAAGATACACGTGAAAAGCATAAATGATAAACTTCTCACCTTCTGTTCACATGAAATAACTTCTCTGTATGATCGAATTCTTTCATCGGTCCTAAACTTTTGTGCACCCCATAAGTTCTCTTTTCCTCCACTTGAACCTTCTTGGTCTAAAGAAAGAGAAGAGATTTCATTTCAAAATCAAGTTTTTCATTTTTTGCACGCAAAAACGACACCAAAAACCTCTTTTACTCGGGTACGCACTTTTTGCGGATTTTCACTGACGTGCGCATTTTTAGCGGATTTTCACTCGGGTGCGCACTTTTTGCGGGATTCCCAAAAGCATGAACAAACTGTTTCTTTATTAAAGTTTCATGCCTTATAAAGATCAAGAAAGTTTTCATTTAGATTACAAATCCTTGATTTTTTTACTATTTTTATATCCTCAATGGAATAATTTTCAGTCTGAGTTCAAAAAAATTGGTTATCAAAGGTGAGTGATGAACAATCGAACAGCAAAATCTCTTCTCTTTCTAAGATGTGCAGTTTAAAATGGATCTAACCAATTCATGAGAAAATTTGCATAATCAGTATAATAAATATTAAAGAAATGATAAATAGCAATAGCATTTAACGAATCAAATCAAAAATTTATTCAGAAATATTTTTTTAACTTGAATAATGTAAAAGATAATAATGTTGTACATACCAGGTCCTAAACTTTTGCCGCCATTGTACGAGGGTGAGTCAAACGAAAACCGTAAAATTGTAATTAAAATTCCAAATTTCGCCCCACAGTGTTGTAATTCTGCAGATCCGTTAAAAATGAGTTGTGGAAATATCCGGCAGGTGGCAGAAAAATAGAGATAAGCAAACAACGTCACAGCAGTAGTTTAAAGATGGCCGCCCCACCTCAAACATGCACCAAAAAAGTTTATGAATGGTGATGCATGTTTGTCACAGCGACAAGTTTATGAATGGAGTTTGAAGTTCACAAATGTTCTGACAGCAGTATCAGAAGCCCCTCGTCCGGGTCAGGCCAACGCCTCCTAAAGATAAGGCCTGAGCGCGAAAACGTCAGACATTGTTACATCATCATCCGAAGATACGTTTAATCGCATTTCAGGGCTTATTATTCACTACTCAAAAATCGGATAACTGAACGCTGTTCTTCTTTGGTGCATGTTCGAAGTGGGGCGGCTATCTTTAAACTGCTGCTGTGACGTTGTTTGCTTGTCTCTTCTTTCCTGCCACCCACCGCATATTTCTACAACTCATTTTTAGCGAATCTGCAGAATTACAACACTGTGGGTCGAAATTTGGAATTTTAATTACAGTTTTGTGGTTTTTCATTTGACTCACCCTACATCCATTATATATAGATAAATTTTGTCTGAAATTTAAAATTCAGGGTGTACAGGAATCTCCGATTAAAATTTTATATTGTGATTTGATCTGAATGTTTAATCTCATTGGCTTACAAAGGCCATAATGGGTAGATCAACAGCAGTCATTGCAGTTGAAACTTATAAGAATGTTGAGGTTTGAGAATATTTATTAACCTCATGTTACATAAGTAAGTTTAAAAGACAACAATCTAGAAATATAGGCATTGTTACATAAATAAAGATATTCTTGGAATTACTTTTTATGGTAAAATTTTCTCTCATATTTATGATTTTATACGAGTAACTCAAAAGTATATAAATTTAGCATTTTAAACTCCTTTCATTGCAAATGCTAACTAAAATAGAATTTTATTTACAAATCCCTTTCCATTTTCGCGAATACACAATATGCGATTTCGGTAATATGTGAGGGACCAAATTAAACCAAGTGCTCCTTTTATGGGAGAAAATTTGCGTTTTTGAGGAATGGAAAATTTCCCCACATATTTGAGAGAGAAAAACAAGGATACGCTATAATTGTTACAACATACAAAGCAATTATATTGTCACAATATTTGTATGTTTCAATTAAAGGTTTGCGGTAAATTTTTCTCTTTTGTGTTTAGTGTGTAGTCTACGCTTATTAAAAAGCACACAAATGGAAGCAACCCATTAGGTGTTTAAATATTTGCACTTTAAGTATATATTATGAATGAAACTATTTTTACACTTCATAAGTGCTGATATTTTAAACGTTATATTAAAATAGCAGTCTATTATTTACGAACATGAGAAGCAAAATACAGTCTATGTTTGTTCTGTCCTGCTCAAATATTTGATTTGTTGCGCCCGTAAAGAACTTTATAATTAACAGATTTGTTTCCACAGCTTTTAAGGTAACCAGGATAAATATTGTTTCTGTTAGTAATACACAAAATCAATATGAAATTCAATATTAAAACAGATTGATTATAAAAAAATGTTACAGGGAAAGGAAAATAAACAGACCATTATATTCACTAGAATAGCATATGGCTCGTTTGTCACGTGATATTACAAAATATGGAAATGCAGGAAAATAACCAATCTATATATATAAAAGAGGACATCCACTGACTGACTCACTGATTCATCATTGCACAGCAAAATCTACTGGGGCCACCGACTCGAAACTCGGTGGGATCATAGGACGGATAGCGTAGGGGCGTACTAAGACGGGTTTTTCGAAATTCGGACCCCCTGCCCTCCCAGAACGCAGATCTTCGAAATTTTGCAGGAAGGTTTCTAGCTACCTTGCAAAAAAATTAGTTTCCCCGATTTTCGAAATTCGAAATCTATGGCTGCAAAAAATTAAAAAAAAAATCAATTTTCGGGGGTGTTTTACAAAATTTTCTGATATTTTGATGCAATTTTGCGGGGAATAAAGATAAAGCGACGAAACTCGAAGGACAGCTTCTCGGGGATATTTCCAAAAAAACAATTTCTGTTTTTTTCGATTTTCGCTTAGTGAAGGGGGCCAGGAGGTCCCAAATTTTGCCCCCCCCCCCCCGTTTTGTGTTTTTGCCGCCTAGCTCCAATGCGGATATGCAGAGAGCTTCAAAATTGCTCACGAGGATGTAAACGATGTATATAAAAAGGAAGCATTCGTCGGTTTTTGAAAATCCATCATAAGGGGGACAAAAAATCCAAAATAATCCCAAACTAGGCCTAATTTTGACGTTCGCGTCCAGTCAACCCCGCTCTGTGGCAAATTCACGTAGGACCTAGATATTTGGACCAAGAATAGTTCACATAATTTGCAAAAAACTAATTTCTGCTTTTTTTCATATTTTACCCCTTTGCCCCCCTATGGTCCTCCGTAAGAAAATGCGATTTCTCGCAGTTTTTCCAGTATTTCGCGAGTAAATAGGCCTAGATTAATGAAATTTAGTACGGTAATGACAATTAACGAGGACAACTGTCTGCTAAGTTTATTTTTTGATTATCTGGATCCAATTTTCCGGTATTTTATGTTTTCCGGATTTTTACCAGATTATTATTATTATTATTTTTTTTTTTGGTTTTCTCAAATTAACATACAAACTCGCATGATGAAAGCTTAGTTTTTACACTGGTCATAAAATATGGATTTTGTTCTTTGATTTAAAATTTATTTCAAGTATCTAGGACCATTTTTCGATTTATTATGAACTAGCTGATATGCCCGGCGTTGCTCAAGCTCTTTTTTGATGAAATTTGCAATTTCTGAATGTGAATATTCAGAAAAAAGTAAACATTAATTTTCATCTTTATTCTCTGGCACTGCGTCAAACTCACTCAGCTATAGATAACAAGAAGTTTATGGAGGCCTTACAGTGCATAACGAAAGAAAACAAGATTTTCCGACCGGTTTCGCCGTTTATTCCAGGCGTTATCAAGGGTACATATGAAAAGCTTGCTAGCCCGTTTATCAATAAAAATGATTACATAACATATCTAAGTCTATCTAAAAATATCTAATACATGATTGGTTATAATACAGAAACATGTTGTTGATGCGTGGGCGCATCTGATTGGTAGTATAAGGGATTAATATAAAAAAATCACTATTATGCAAGGAACCATAAGGAACTATAAGGAACTGAGAAATTAATATGAGTAACGTAGATAAAAAATACTTATACAAAATGATTGTGAATAAAATTATACAAAAGAATTGTAAATAAAATTATACCAAAGGATAATTAATGCAAACTTACAGTCACAGTGAAGGAAAGCAAACAAAAGAATTACAATAAACGGAATTATAAAATTTAAGGAAGTGTACAAACTAATGCAAAATTAAAGGTGGAAAATGTAAAGATAGGATAGAAAGTAAATATGTGTATTGCAAATTGTAAGGGATTGATACAAATCTTAAAATGAAATATAAGGTAAACAAGTATTTATACATTGGCCTCGGTGGCTCAGTTGTAGCGTGATCGCCTCTGGTGCCCGAGTAGGCGGGTTGGATCCCGGTCGAGGACGACGAGGATTTTTCAGGGGGAAATCCTGATATCACGGGATTTATCTTATGATTGAGTTTTTGGTATTTCATTATTTTTAACACATTTAATTTATGTACAAAACTTAAATTAAAATATTTTGAAAAATCACTTGTATTACCTATAACTTATTGTCTCCCTCTCATACGGTTCAACCTTCGGAGAGGAAGTAAAGAAGTTGGTCCCGTGTAGTCGTTTGCCGGCTGCACGTTAAAGAATCCTTGCGAGGCAAAATTTGTAGCCCCTATAACGCCGTCCTGAATATGACGTCTATTGCTTGAAGGGCAGATGTCTTGCTGGGGTCTTTGCAAATATGGATGACTGACATAGAATCATTTCGTTTTCCAAGAGGTGTCCTTTTTCTATGAGGTAGGCAGCGTATTGCGATTTCTTGTCCTTCTTAGTGAAAGATGACTCGTGTTCTTTATCTTGTGGAGAAGTTTCGGGAAGTAATCCGATATAGAAACAGTTTATACGGTACACTCCCGCTTAGGTATAAATGTTGTTATTGGAATTTGGAAGGGACGGAAGGTTTAAGGATTTGCGGCATGATATGGGAGTTTTGAAGGAGACGTGGAGATTGTACTTGGACAAGCGATAGAAGCACATCAAGGAAGGTTAAGGATACCCACTTATTCGAGTCGGACTTAGATACTGTAGAGTGGGATAGTACACGTCTTCTTGAACGTATAAGATTGGGAATAGTAGAAGGGGGATAACTGTTGGTGGAAGGAAGGCAGTGTATGTTATGGAATTCGTTATTTCTGTCGGATGGGCTAAGGGGAAGTTTAAGAGCTCTATCAATGAAAAATTGGAGGGAGGCTAGCTTATGAGATGTAGGATGTGAAAAGGTTGAATGGATTAGGTAGGATGAAGTAGTGCCTTTACGATAGATATTGAACCAGAGGAGGTTGAGGACTGGGTCACAGGTTATGATGACATCGAGAATTGGGATAGAATTGTTAGCTTCAGATTCGGAGGTGAATTGTATATACGGAGAGAAAGAGTTGAAGAGAGAACTTATAATGGAAGAAGTATAAGCGGAATTATAAATGATAAGCATGTCATCGACATACATATGGTAAGAAAGGATAGAGGAATTTGAAAGTAACGGGGAAACATTAGACAATTCAAAGTGCTTTAGGAAACTTCGGATAAGAAACTGATTAAGGGGAACCCCATGCCAAGGCCGTTAGGTTATGAGTAAAACGAGTTGTTAAAAGAAAATTAGTTTTGAGAGGTAATAACAGAAAGGATAGAGAGTGTATCTATAGCGTCTTGCTTGGGCATGGAGGAAGAGAAGAGCATGCTTTCGAGAGTGGATAATGTGTCGGGAACAGGGATATTAGTATAAAGATTGAGGATGTCAACGGACATTAGGCGGGTATTCGAATTGGTTTCGAAGAGTGTTAGTTGTTTGGTCAAGTCGAGGGAATTAATGACATTATATGTGTTGGGGAGAATTTTGAATTTATATAGGATTTTGAAAATGCTTTTGGCAACGTTATGGGCAGGGGGTAGGTCTATAATTAAGAACGATGCTTTTGCATTATTATGTACATTACCTTAAATTTTATAATTCCGTTTATTGTAATTCTTTTGTTTGCTTTCCTTCACTCTGACTTCAAGTTTGCATTAATTATCCTTTTGTATAATTTTATTTACAATTCTTTTGTATAATTTTATCCATAATCATTTTGTATAAGTATTTTTTTTTATCTACGTTAATCTTGTTAATTTCACTGTTCCTTGTATGTTAGTAATCCTTTACATTAGTTACCTTATATAACCAATCAGATGTGCCCACGCATCAATAACTTGCTTCTGTACTTATAACCAATCATATATTAGATATTTTTATATAGACTTCATGTTATGCAATCATTGTTATTGATACAGGGACTAGCCAGCCTTTCATATGTATCCTTCATAAAGCCTGGATAAACGGCGAAACCGGTCGGGAATTCTTATGTTTTCTTCCGTTATGTACTGTAAGGCCTCCATAAACTTCATTAAGAAGGACAGTAAAGTGAACCATATTTTTTTTTGTGTTATAGATAACATTCCAAAACGAGCGAAGTCGAGTAGAACTGCTAAAGAGCCGGTAGTTGGAAAGGCCATCCATTGGGAGCATTTAAAAAAATTCTTATCGATTCTTCAATATGAATTTTTACTATATTAATTCAAGCTTTTTCCATGTGTTTATTTTTTTCTGTAATTTACATTCAGATGTTGCAAAATTTCACCAAAAAAGAGCCCGAGCAATGCCGGGTATATCAGCTAGTTAACAATAAAATAAAATGAAAAGATCAATTTGCGCCATTCTCCCGTTTATTAAATGTACATAGTTTTACAAATACCGTTTGAAGTTATAAGTTTTATCCGACATTTTAAAATTGAAATTAAACATATTTCTAAACTTTGATTTTGAATGTTCTAAAATATTCTAAATCATTCTATTAATTCAACTACACCCTTATGCACCTGCTTGAAATAATGTCTCCTAATCTCCCCCCCCCCCCTCCCCCCACATTCCTGGAAGTATTGCGATAAACCTCTTTCCATATAATATACAGTGTAATATCACGGATATCTGAAAGGGTTGAACGCGAACACTTTAAAGAAGATAAGGATCTAGAGACCAAATCGTATATCTGTTGTTGCTATTGTGAGTTTCCAAAACACAACAACAGGATCAACACAACAACATTAGTCAAGGCTTCTGAATCTCACATAAACGAATGCATAGACTGATTTTTATAATTTTATTTAGTGAAAATCATGATAAATAAAATTTTTAAACCAATATAATCATCCAGTAAATTTTTTAATGTATTTCTAAACTAATATTGCATTTCTAATAGAGTTTTTTTATTGAACATTTTTCCCGGATGTATCACAGACAAGCATTTTAGCGAATACGATTTAAAGCATTAAACGGTGCCAAATATTACATGAGCAGGAAGAAGACAATGAAATTTAAATAAATAAAAAAACAATAAAAATTAGAAACTCTGAAATTGAATTAGACGAAAGAATTAGTATTGTAAAAATGATTTCCTGATAACATGCTTGGCGTTTTTATTTGTTTACCATAAATTTCTGTGTATGTATAAAATAGCATATTAATTTTTCTGAATTATCCAATCTTTAAATCTAGTATCGATAAGAGAAGATATTAATGATGCGTTTGCATGCTCAGATAGGCAGTAATTTAGAAATGATGATCGTCATATCTAAAATAAACGCTAAATTTTTAACTTATTAGAAGAAAAGGTTTTTACAAACCTTGAGGGTTGTAGTATTTGCTCTCTTGTATTACTTGGTAAATTGTATAAAAGAAAAGAGTATGGAATTTATAGCCTCCAGTAAGGAAGAGATGGGCTAACTTTTTATTTGTAATTTCAATATTGGCAACATAATGCTGAAATGCAATTTACCAAATGATACTGGAAAATTAAGCATGTACGACCCTCATAGTTTGTTTTTTCTTAAGCCTACACATTTTTTCTATTCGATGCCTTTTCAGCAAGTTAAGCACACCGGAAAAAAAAATTGACATTGCTGTTAATAGTGCGTTGCACATCCCTTCGATTTAATTACAGTTTTAATGCGCTTAGGCATTAAGTAAATAATAATAAACTGGAGATAATCTCCAAACATAGGTAATAAATTTTTTGATTGAAATATGGAAGGAAAAATTCTGCTACCTGGATTCGAGCCAGGAACCTCGACTATATGGTCGACGCCTCTAACAATTCAGCTAAAGACAACTAGTACTAAAGACAACCAAATTGTAACAGTTTGAAAGCCCAATGGGAGGCGCGCACAGAAATTCTCGATCTGTCAGCCAGGTACCCGCCTCCCATTGGGCTTTCAAACTTCAAACTTCTTGCACAAACTGCTGTTAACAATGCTCGTATGTTACTTAGCTACTACTATCCACGGATTAAGTAAAATATCTATCCGTACAATTATCTCGCAATGAAATGTGCTCATGCGCATTCATTTGTATGTTCAAACTACTTTACACAGAAGCGTCGTAGAACTTCCAAAGTGACTAATTAATAAAAATTAATGGAAAGCTATATAAAGTTTTCCATACCATCAAGATTTGAATGAAAATAAAAGAAATACGAGAAAAATCCCAAACACTATGTGTTTTCCAATCGTGTAATTTTACAATCAAAAAACAACTTTCGTCTTTAAAGGTCTGCTCGATTTCTCTGTTAAATATTTTGGTTCATCGAGATTAACATTTACATAAATATGCACAACAGCTGTTGCGTTTTTAACAGGCAACCTGCTTGTCGTGTATAAAAACGGCTATCGGTGATAAGTCACGTGCGTTTGCTGACGTGCGGTGATGAAACACGAGACCAAGAGTGGATACGTGCGAATTCGGCTAAGAAAAAGGAAAAGTTAAAAGAAAGAAACTGATAGAGAATCTTTAGCGCGTAAACGAGCTCCTAAAGATAAAGTCAGCTGAGCAACGGGTAGGAAACCTCACCAAGATGTTTTTAATACAGGAAGCCCAACATGAGCCGTCAAATTTATAGCGAAAAAATTTATTACCAAAGGCCGATACTCCATGGTGATTGAAAACTCCGTGCCCGATTTCAAAATGCTATAATTATGCGACCGTTTACGACAGCTGAACGATCCGCCTACCATTGGAATGAATGAATCGTCAAGTTTGTTGAGGTTGCCGGTAGAGGCCTATCCGGTCTGAATGAAAGAGTTGTTTTCGATATGACGACCCAGCGTTTTAGCAAGTGCGAGTCCAGCACAACTTTCTATAAGATTCGGAACGAAAGCCCCTACTCAGGGGCGGATTTACGTATAAGCTAAACAATAATATAACTCGTAAAACGATTTTCAAATAAGCTGAAAAGAAGAATATAAAAATTTGTTGTTTAATATTACAGTAATATTTTATATACAGCAATGGCGAAAACTGCATGTAAATTTACGTATTCTATTTCAGTGTTCACACGAATCTTTCCAAACACGCGCGAAATGAGAAATGAAATGCTCGTACGTATAAATGTTTGAAACTACCAGTACTGCGCCTATGTTCTTTCCACTGCTAGAGCCATTCATCCCTTCGTAATAAAAGTTACCATAAACGTCAGGAGAGAAAATTCATTGTTGCAAAGCATCGTCGGGAAAAATCTTTTAAGCATTCCAAGGAGCTTTTACCTGTGACGCAGATGTAATTTTAAATTTGAATATTTCACTTTTACTTGCAGTTGGTTTAAATAAACAGTGGAAATACCTTTGAGTCTATCCACACTCACATCATTTTTAAATATAGGCCTAACTTTAATTAGCCATTTTTAACAATAGACCTAACATTAATTAGCCATTTTTAACTATAGGCCTAATAATAATTAGTCTTTTAATAATAGGCCTAACATTAATTAGCCAACTTTAACAAGAGGCCTAACAGCACTGAATTTTAAAACGAAATGAGCACGTGCATCGACAAAGCTTCATAACGGGCACATGTTCCAAGTTGCCATCAACAATGCTTAAATGATAAACAAAAAGTAACACTGTAATTACTTATGACTCGTAAGTACGAATCGATTGATATTTTACATGCCCTAAGTTCATATTCTTAGCATTAGTGCACGTGCTTGAAATGGTCCACGAGAGTTCATCAAAAGTTGATATATCGCAGTTAAGTTCCTCAATTTTTACGTTATCGTGCAAACGATGGCCGGCCGGACACATTAAGGTACCGATTAAGCTTGTATTTTTATACCGTGTGTTTCCCGAACTGCCCCTTCTGTATGTAGGGAAAGCCTAACCTATGACAGCAGGAGTAATGTTCGGCCAACCACTAAAATAAACCATGTGCTGAAATAAATTACATAAAATCAGTTTTACATAGTGGCAATGTTTCTCAAATGTGTTTATTTTATTTTTACATTCCCAAAGGAAACGGTACACGTAGGTTACACCATTTCATTTGTTTGTTTTCACGCAATAAACCTTTTTAAACTGTACCGTTATAAGCATAATACCGTTTACCGTAGGTTTTATAAATAAACCTTCTATTTTTTACTTTAACTTTTATTTCACTCTCATAGTATTCGCGTATTTGCATTTATGTAAAATAAATAGCGGGATTCGTAACAACTGGGAGCATCCATTAATTGAAAAAAAGAGGTTATGTAAAATAAATAACGGGATTCGTAAAATCAATAAATGTATACCAGCCCTTCAGCATACCTGCACAACAGTACGTTATGCAGGGAAAGTCATCTCCAATGTTCGGAAACTTTTGAAACACAGGGCATACAGGGTGAGGCATTTATCTTGAGACAACTGAATTTCTAGGAAACTAAGCATTGTACGAAAAAATGTCCAAAATCAAAAGTGAATTATTTCGCAGGGGAAATTCATTAGTTAAAAAATTACCTCTCCCTTCCTTGTGAGGGGGCTGGGAGAGGGGTAACCTGCGTGCGTAACCTCCATAGACTCTGTCTTACTGGGGGGAGGGGGTAACACACGCATGGACTCTGTCTCCCTAAGACTGCTGCCCCCAAAAGTTTACTTGTGCGCTAAAAAATTTTGAATTTTTGAAATTCTGACTTCGGATTCTTAAAGACCATTAAAAAGTAGAATAGGAATGTCTGTAAGACCCACTCTCTATATTTTTGTCTTCATCGATAAAATTGGGTTCAAAACTTTAAAAGTTCCACACTTTCAGGGCCTCTATCTCCTAAACGGTTGGATCAATTGAAAAAATACCAAGAATAAAACATTTCTCGAATATTGTGTACAATCTGAATATACCATTAAAAACAGGGGTTCCTATATAAGATTTCAAAGTTTTTATAAGATCTCGCAAAGGGAGGGTTGGTAATTTTTTAAGTAATGAATTTTCCCCGCGAAATAATTCACTTTTGATTTTGGACATTTTTTCGTACAATGGTTAGTTTCCGAGATATTCAGTTTCCTCAAGATAAATGTCTCACCCTGTACAGCTTTAGCTAAAACTCGTAATAAGGGGTTATTAAAGTACTTTTTGAGGGTCATTTTCTCGGACGTAGCATTTTGAAAATCGAAAAGAAGGTCATATTCGTCTTATGTTCGTCATTCCCGTTCGAATGTCATATTACATGCCTTATATTGCCAATAAAAAAAAAAACACTCGGTGTTGACACGTTTATATCATCAGATATGTTATTTGCGTTGAACTGAGCAGTGGAAATTATTGGCGCATTCGTATCGGGCTATAGTTTACTTTGGCGGCGCCACGTCTCAACTTTCAGTCGTTCCTGCTGAGCCCGTAGACGTTAAACATTGGACATCTGGGTCTTCATGGATTCCCCATCTCTCGATCTGTTTACCTGTGACTTATCTCTATAATTTTTCTGGCGTTTATTATGCATAAACTTGGAAATTCTGTAATTTTTCCAAAATTCCCACAATTCGAAGGCCAATATCTTGGATACTATTAAATACTGAGGTTTAATTTTTAAGCTATTTTATAAAGCGCAAAAAGATAAAACAAATGACACCTAAAATATCGTGCTATCACAAAGGAAGCCGGAGCTAGGCTAAATTAATCTCCGCCAGAAAGCAGATTTTCCGACTCAACTTTGACTTCGATTGCATCAGCCGATGACGTCAGCACGAATTTTGTCAAAGTCCAAAGCATGCTTTGTTTTATATACTATCGAATGCAATATCATTCATTTTTCTATCACTAATAGTGTGACGTTATTAAGGTTTTCGTGATCAACACTTTTCGTGACATTCACGATTTAAGCGCGGCATCCCAGTGCTGAAACATAAGACATATTCTTCGTCAAAAAGAAAATGTATTTTTTCAATAAGAGGAAGCTCTTCATGCCGTTTATATTGTGTTTGGAGCTTTGAAATGAATGTTTCTGCCATTTCTTCAATTTTTCAAAAAACAATTAATTTCTCTAAAAAGGCTTAGCCCATTTCCATAAAAAATGGTCAATATTTAGTTTAAGAACCCCACTCTCTGAATTTCTAAAAAAAAATTGACGGGGAGAGGGGGGGGGGTCTTGGGGGAGGGGATTGTAAATAACTCGAAAATGGCTCATCACAGACAAACAAGTCAAAAAAATTCGCCTTAATGAGAGGAGTACGCACATGTCGAGTTTATTGAGTTTGGGTCGGTCGTTTGAACGCTACAGCCATTTCTTAATTTTTAGAAAAAAATTATTATCTCGAAATAGGCTTACCCTATTAATAAAATATACGCTAAGGCACAATTTAAGGAACCCTCTAAGTATGTATAATTTTATTTGATTCGGCTATTTGCAGTTTCAGAGGAGTTAGCTGCACAAAATTGGTCATATACGTACAGTCCTCATCCGATAAGTTAACCTCGACCTTTAAGGGCTAGGATTATTCTATTGCTAAAATGGGAAGCAAGAGGATGGAAAAAATCTGATGTAGTACTAGTACTTCCCTGCACTACATCAGATTTTTTTCCATCCTCTTGCCTCCCATTTTAGCATTAGAATAATCCTAACCCTTCAAGGTCGAGATTTAACTTATCGAATGAGGACTATACATACATACGTACAGACGGAAAAATTTTTATTCAAAATTTCAACATATCTTTACGAATCATGAGTTTTTAAGTCATTTCAGCAGAAAAAAAAGTTGAGTTTCTGAAACGAACACAAAGGCCTTCATTCTTAGGCTACGGCTATGCAGACGCGAATTTAGTGCGAGCGAGCGATTTCTGACGTCATCAAATTCGCAAGCATAGCCCACGAGAAAGACAGGCCCTGGCGCGGTAAAGTCACCTGATCATCTTAGTCCGAATAACAATGTAACCTTCATTGTTTCCATCTTGGATTTTAATAATCAGCAATTTTTCGATTGTTGGAAACAATGAAAGTTACATTGTTATTCAGACTAAGATGGTCAGCTGACTTTTCCGCGCCAGGGCCTGTCTTTCACGTGGGCTACGATTCGCAAGCTATGTTTAGCGAGCGAATTTTTATGTTCTCTCTCTCGTCGTTTCTCGCCGTATGTGATTATATAGAAGCGAATTTTTCTCACAAACATGGCTGCCATTTCACGTGGAAGTAGATATCTTGCAATAAAAATGGACTACTGCGCATGTGCAGCGTTGAGCGAGATTTGGCAGACAGCGAGAAAATCAAGCAGTGTTAGATAAGAGCGAGAAACGTATTTTCGCTCTCGCGTGCGATGTTTCGAGTGTTCGCGTCTGCATGATCGCATCTACGCGAGCGTCATGACGTCAGAAATCGCTCGCCCGCTCTAAATTCGCGTCTGCATGGCCGTAGCCTTAGAATGTGGTAGGCCAAAAAAATTTAATTCGCAACAATTCCCCCAAAAAGGACAGCATTGTTAAGCATGAGACAGTCGACCACAATCAAACAAGATACATAAAGTTCAGAGTTCAAAAAAAAAACAACGTTAAACTAGAGGCCAGACCCAACACCACCTAGACATAAGGCCTAATAACGGAAAAGCCATACATTATTACATCATCATTAGTCGACCAAATTTAGGGCTTATTATTGGTGGAAATAGGATTGATGATGTAACAATGTATGACGTTTCCGTTATTAGGCCTTCTGTCTAGGAGGTGTTGCCAGACCCCAAACACGAGGCCAACGAGATAACAAGGCCTGGAAGAGAAAAACTCACCTGACTAACTGGGTGCTAGCAACAATCCAACCTTCATTGTCTCCATCTTGAATGCTAACAATCAGTGTCTTCCTTTTGTTGGAAACAATGATTGTTGCTAGCACCCAGTTGGTCAGGTGACTTTTCGCTTCCAGGCCTTGTTATCTCGTTGGCCTCAGTAAACGCAGGGGTGCAATTTTCCCATACAAACTTTAACGCCGTCCACCCGATTATTGTTTTGAAAAATTTTAAAATGTTTTATTATTTGTTTTGAAAAATATGTATATCAAGTTTCAAGTTGATACACATAAGAAATACAATTTTCCATACAAACGTTTACAGCCCATTTCACCTCTTTAGGGGTTGATCTTCCAAAAAATCTTTTCTTAGTAAGTCTCTACATTATAAAATGAAACTACGGACCAAATTTCATATTAATAGATTAGGCGGTTTCGACTCGGCGATGATGAATCAGTCAGAACATAAGCTTATTATTCTATATTTATAGATAACGATTAATTTGTCGTCACTAGGATCTCAAGTTTCTGCTGATTGTTCAAAAATCGATTTATTTTATCAAAGGGTCTCCGACACAGCATTTTTTTTCCGAGTACAGCAGATATTAAGACAGAATTTAATATAACACGTGGAATTGCAAGTTATTTCTAAAGTGTCACTGAACTGATTACGTCAGAAATGCATCTATGTTTGCCACATTCAGCGATTATGAAACGTCGTTGAAAAGAAGATCTTGTGTATTGTTTTTATTAATGAAGTTTAATGTGGCCTTACAACACATGATGACGGAAGTAATCTTTCCGACCGGTTTCGCCATTCATTCCCGGCTTCTTCAGGGCAAATGAAGAGGATTACATGCTTCTTGTTATACAGAACAAAGGGATTTACATACAGGTTTGTGATTGGTTACATAATTTAGAGTGTGTTTACAATAGCCAATGGGGTCGCTTGTGTGTTTACAATAGCCTGGATC
Source organism: Rhysida immarginata (assembly GCA_023313115.1). Lineage (NCBI taxonomy): Eukaryota > Metazoa > Arthropoda > Chilopoda > Scolopendromorpha > Scolopendridae > Rhysida > Rhysida immarginata. The sequence goes on along the minus strand of JAHWFO010028238.1, from coordinate 405,363 downwards.
GGTCGACTTACAAATATTTTTTTTTTTACAAGTATTATAATAGGTCGGTAAATAAATTAATATGAAATAAATAAGGCTGTTGTAAAGGAAATTAAGGTTAAACATAGCATAATTAATTAATTAATTAATATAAATTATATGAATATGATAATATAGTTTGTTGTTTTTTTTTACAAGTATTATAATAGCTCGATAAGGGAGGTCAACATTGTATATGTATATATCAAAATTTGTTTGTGATTAAGAAGTTGATTGGGATATTGTATAGTGGCTTTATAAATTTCGATAGATTCGACAACGGCTGTTTTGAAGGGATTATTTGTGATATGTAGTATTTTCATGGCTTCTTCGCATGTTGTTGGTGGGTGTTTTGTATCAATTAGATGATTTGCATAATGTGATTTTCGGTCTCTATTTTGGTAGGAAGTTATGTGTTCTTTATATCTGATGGCTAGCGTTCTGGTCGTTAATCCGATATAAAAGTTATTACATTTATTGCATGTTAGTTTGTATACACCCGATTGTGAATAGTTGGAAATATCTTTGGGGGGTGTAGGGTTAAGGGTTATATGACCTCCTATCGACGATAAGCGACACAGAACGTGTAATCCAGACATTATCACAAAACACCAGTCCTCCGCAAGAGCAATCGCAGGCCATATAATCCATAAAACCTTCACATATAACAATCCATGCAAATCAAATGAAGCTGATACAAAATCCGCCATTACCATCAAAGAAAAACTCGACGAAGCCGATGCCATCAGAGTTAAAGCCGACAAAAGCAACGCATCCGTTATCATATACAGGTCAGTTTACATCTCCAAAATCAACGACTTTATTTCTGCTAATAACTTCAGCCTCATTAACACAGATCCAACAAATTCCATAAATCCATTATTTCAGTAATCAACAAATCCCCCAAATTACGAAATCAATAACACTTACGAAATTGTCTAACATTTACGAAATCTCATCCCACCCCTGCACCAGCTAATAATGTAGCCAAATACTTATCAAAATTCCCCTTTAACCACAAAATCCTAAAAAATACCTACACTATCCAAAACTCTCTAGACCTTTCCAGTAAACTAGCTAATTTACAAATAACAAACGTCCATTGCCTACTTTCCCTTAAAGTTACTAGCCTTTTCACTAATTCCCCTGTCCCACAATCTTAGCAATCCTTGAACACATGCTTTTTTTCCTCCACACTACCCAAAAACGACGCCATTGACCTCATAAGCATTATTTCCGTCATCGCTAGCCAAAATTACTTCAGCTTCAACAACCTCATCTATCTCCAGTCTAACGGTCTAGCCATGGGTTTCCTACTTATAAAAGATCCCCACATAGCTTTTTTTTGCGCGCAAGCACACCGTGGAAACGACAGCGTTGCGTGGCAGTGAAGCGCTCCGGAAGTGCGCAGAGTTCAACAAACATGGCGGAAAGAGGGGAAGCAAACTTGTTAGCGGCGATCGCCAAAGAATTGCAGTTATAGCACTGTTATTAAGCATAAAACCTTAATTTTGCTGTAGAATTAGTCGTCTCGAAATAATTTATAAGATGAGGTAGCCATCCATGAATACTATTTTTATTTGAAATTATAAAGCACCGCAATACATACCCCCTCACCAACGCAACATATTACTCGACGTTGCACATGAAGCCAGCCCCGTGTTTGATTACCGAATTACTTAATAAAATGAAATAATAAATTAAGGAAATGGTTATTAATTAATATAGACATTTTTTACTGGAAGGCAATTAGCTAATTTTAATAATCTATTTTTAAAAACTAAGTTTGTTTAGAAACTTGAGAAGCCATTCAATTGCCGCCTGCTGCTGTCTATTTCATCTGAATTGAATTCGTGCTTATTGCTGTGAGTAGTGGAAGAAAGAAGTTCCGTTAAGCGCATTAATACATCGCTTTAACAATGGAGTCCTTGTATGACTATGTGTGCTCAAAATTTTTCGTTTTCGTGGTTTATTTTGAAAGAAACAAAATTTCGCACTCTTATTTTGCAAGCATCTATTGTAGCTTCAATTGAGTAACATATTTCAATTTGGTGGAAATCTGTGACATACATGTTCGAGGGATTCCCTTGTTAGTAGTTTTCTGTCTGAAGTTTTCTTATAAAATTTAGAACAAACTAAAGTTTCACACCTTTTAACAAATTCTACCATTCTCGCCTATTTCCGCTATGTTGATGATATTCTTATAATATATCATTCTAAAACCACCAACCCATCAGACATCGATATCTTATTCAACTCTTTCTCTCCCCACATACTGAAAATAACAATTGCCTCCCTTTCCTAGATATCCTGATCACCAAAAAATCCTGATACCAATGCCTTACTTACGATATTTATCGAAAGCCCACCACGTCATCTACTCTAATCCATGCAACCTCTTCCCACCCAATTTCACATAAAATGGCTTCCTTCAGATTCTTCATAGATAGAACCCTGAAGCTTCCTCTAATGCCAGACAATAGAAAGAAAGAAATGCAAACTATTTCCTATCTTGTCATCACAGACGGATATAACACTGCTACCATTAACCGCCTTATCCAACATAGAAAACGTACTCTCCTAAATCCGACTTCAACCGACACTTCCAAAAAGAAATGGATTGCAATACCCTTCCTAGGTCCACAATCCTACAAATTATCCAAGTTTCTATCCTCCTTATCATTCCACGTTTCATTCCGTAGTCCCGCATCATGTCGTATAACCCTTAACCCTACACCCCCCAAAGATATTTCCAACTATTCACAATCGGGTGTATACAAACTAACATGCAATAAATGTAATAACTTTTATATCGGATTAATATCCAGAACGCTAGCCATCAGATATAAAGAACACATAACTTCCTACCAAAAAAGAGACTGAAAATCACATTTGCAAATCATCTAATTGATACAAAACACCCACCAACAACATGCGAAGAAGCCATGCAACTACTACAAACCACAAATAATCCCTTCAAAATAGCTGTTCTCGAATCTATCGAAATTTATAATGCCATTATACAATATCCCAATCAACTTCTTAATTCACAAACAAATTTTGATACATATACTATGTTGACCTCCCTTACCAAGCTATTATAATACTTGTAAAAAAAACAAAAAAAAAACAAAAAAAAAACAAACTATATTATCATATTCATATAATTTGTATTAATTAATTATTTATGCTATGTTTAACATTAATTTCCTTTACAACAGTCTTATTTATTTCATAAGAATTTATTTACCGACCTATTATAATACTTGAAAAAAAAATATCTGTAAGTCGACCGATCCAGACGATCCCATTGGCTATTGTAAACACACCCTAAATTATGTAACCAATCACAAACCTGTATGTAAACTCATTTGTTCTGTATAACAAGAAGCATGTAAGAAGCCGGGAAGGATTATGAAACTTGTTACCTGCTATACAGGGTGTTTTTGAATTGAGTACAGATTTTTTGGGAGATGATAGAAGAGGTCCTTAGAAGTATTTTTTGTCATATGTACATGGGGTCCCCGCAGCTCCGTTTACTTACAATACTGCATTGAACAATCAAATGACACCGGGACGCAGTGTGCGTTGGTACGCCTAGATTATTTTATTTTTAACAATTAACACAAGCAATCTACTGTAATAACTTTTAAAGTAATTGTTTGCAAAGAAATTTCAAGGTGCACGTGCTTGTTTGTTGAAAAGTCTTAGGACAAACTTCGTCAAGGAGATTCCATGGTATCCAACCCCTTTGTAAAATACGATTAGTCCATATGTAAATGAACTAATCGCATTCTGGGAAAGCAGTAGGTAAAAATTTGTTTTAAAAAGTTCACTTGATGTACTTTTTACATGTGTAAAGCTAAACAAACAGTATGAATCGTTTTACATGGAATGATTATGCAGACATGCATCTGTGTCTCGGTGCTGCTGGTGCCATGGATGGTGCAAGGCGTTTGTATGCTGAACAATTATTTTAAAAGTTATTACAGTAGATTGCTTGTGTTAATTGTTAAAAATAAAATAATCTAGGCCTACCAACGCACACTGCGTCCCGGTGTCATTTGATTGTTCAATGCAGTATTGTAAGTAAACGGAGCTGCGGGGACCCCATGTTCATATGACAAAAAATACTTCTAAGGACCTCTTCTATCATCTCCCAAAAAATCTGCACTCAATTCAAAAACACCCTGTATAAGATAACGTTTATGCTATCATTAATAAATTGTAAATTCGGAAAAGTCTTTTCTATCAATAAGTTGTAATTTATTTGATCAATTCATGATTAACTGATAATAATTTACTTATCAAAACGTATATTTACTCATGGAGAATAACTTCAATGATTTATTCCTAAAGGGTCAGGAGTTTTCGGACAAAGTTGAGCTTCCCTCGTATCTTTTATTTTATTGCAATACACGGAAGTCATTTTTCGGTATTCTTTTGCGATTATTCTTTTAAATTCACATTAAATACCATAAATGTTTTCTGTGAAATTTCATTGAAACTATTTCCGCAAGTTCTTATTCTTTATACCCGAGACCACATGTCCTATTAATTAAAAAGTCGTATATGGTTTAAAAAAATGCCTTTTTCTATTCAAATTTTATCATGTCAAAGCTAAAAACATTTGTTTACAACACCGATTATCCAAAATGGTTCATCCTATTTTGAACTACAAGGGTAGATTAAAACGTTTCTACAGCCGTCCTTAGGTAGAAGCTCTTTTTCAAATATGAAAATATCAATTTATTTTTAACATTTTCCTATGAATCGACTGCAATATCAAATCAATCCGTCTTGGTGTTTTCAATTACAGATAAAAACGAAATTCGAGCAGTTATCAGATTTTCTGGAAAAACGATAATGGAAATCGAAATTAGGATGGTGCTAGTCTTGACGATTCATCAGGTTCTTTTTCCATCGTGAGTTTTTGGATTTCAGAATTCAAGCGTAGACGTACCCATATTTCAGGAGCTTAAGACGGTTATAAAACCAGAAATTATGGATAAGAACAATGGCATTCGTTTTGATAGGATGCCGAATAAAAATGCATGAAGCCGAAGGAATCCGGGCACCTATTATAACAAATAGATCATATTTTACATAATGATTTTGGTTTTAAAAAGTTTCTGGAAGATGGTTGCCGCATTTACTCAACCCGAAGCAAAAATGCATATGAGCCCGAACAGAGCCGATGGTTCTGAAATTTTTAAGAAAAATCCAACATATTACAAGAAATGATTTGTAACCATGGATGAAGCCGGGAGTTAACAATTACATTCAATACAATGCACTGCGCGTCGATTCGGTTCTGGAGAAGAGAAAGACTATTCAATCGGCTAGAAAGGTGAAGGCTTAGCTTTCTGGACCCCGAAGGACGCTAAAGAATCAAATAAAATTATTACCGACCTCTTTTGAGAAGCTGAAAAAAATCCTGAGAATGGTCAAGAAAAAAGGAAAAATCACGGGGGAATGGTCTTCCACATTCACACTATTCATCTAAATTTGGTTTCCTCGGATGGAAATCTATTCCCAAATATCAAAACATTCCTCAAAACGGCCACGTGACCATTAGACTCCATTTAACATATGGCATATGAAAGAAATGACCAGCAACGAAAAACAACATTTTAGATATTAGAAATAATGCATTCGAAAAACTCGTCTTATTCCAGATTTTTCTCCAAGAACTTCAATAATTCTTTATTAAATGTACTCGTCCATTTTAGTCAGCACACATAACCCTTTGATTTTTATTTATTTAGTTAGTTACTTAATTTCATACCCGATGGAATAAGTACATATAGGATAGTAAATTAGAGAAAGACTATAATTGGGAATATACAGGTTGTCCAATTTAACAAGATAAATCAAATAGCTCAAAAAATACGCATCATACAAAGAAAATAAAAAAATAAGTGTTTAATATTTTTAAAAAAGCTGTCCAATGATATCAAACTTGATCCCTAACCCCACTCTCCGTGGATGGGGCGGGGAAGCTTTAAAATTTCAAAGAGAAACCCTCATTTTTATTGCAGATTCGACAAAAATACATAAGCTTTGTCTGAAATATTTTTTGATTCGTGATAGATGGCGCTGCAATCATACAAAATAAGATTTTTTGCAATTCACGAAAAATACGGCTTAGATTGAAAAATAAAACCAGTTGAGAGAGAGCAAGCTTTCATTACCAAAAACGAACGTAAAAAGTTTATGCGTAATTTAAATGTGAAACAGTTTGAATGGGTAAAATGTATTCGATAGCATGAGTCGGTGAATAACATTGTATGAGCATGTTTGAGAGATGTGCAGGAACATGTGTATGAATAAGGACACACCTGTGAATAGTGTATCAGATGCTGAGGGTAGGGGTGAACGGGATAATGGCAGTCACCTAAGAACAAAAAATGGCCGATACGAGTACAGAATTTTTTTATACGCAGAATGAGGTTTTAATCAGTGTTTTCTCATGGTCAACTTTCATAAATTATTGGTACCATAAAAAAAAGATTTCTAACGTTATAACTATAAATGCTACTGAGGATGGCCAATAATGTTTTGAAACAAATCTGAAAATTCATAGAGCCTCCTGCGTTGAGGCTAGAACGCTGCTGCATGCAAATTATATAACCTTGATTTCCCACGTGTTATATAATTTGCGGTTTCTGTGTGAGCATATGCAACCATGACGCGGCCGAGAATTGACCTCCATTGACGCGGAGAAAATTATCAGTTTTTTATGATAGAAATGGTCCACATCTCAAAGTTGTCAAGTAGTCTAACCGTGTTGTAAATGCAAGCACAATCTCAAGGATCAGAACGGAAATGAAAACCCCAGCCAACAAACCTCTGACAGCTACAAAACGGAAGAAACAATTGGGACGTCCACAAGTGGTTCCAGCATCCAAATTGAAAAGGCTCAAGAAAATGGCCAAATCAGACAATCCTCGGAGTCAGCGAATCAATTAATAGAAGTAATTAGAACCAATTAATAGAATTAATACAAGTATAAAATTGTCCAGGTTGAATTAATTCGTTTTGTAAGACATATTAAACGGAATAACCTATAAAGGAAACCGCCAATGAAAGATAATGCAGAGGATATCCCTGTTATGTAGAATAAAAAGGTCTTTGTTTTTTGTTGGAAGGTTATGCCAAAAGAAGCGGGACGGTCGAATATTTCGCGAAATTTACATCGGATCAAAAAACTGAAAAACACGTGTTCAATATTTTTCAAAAATCTATCGAATGACACCAAACACGGCCCCCCAGCCCCACCCCCGGGGGTAGAGCGGGGGGCAACTTTGAAATCTTAAATGGAAACCCCCATTTTTTATTGCAGATTCGGATTCTACGTGAAAAAGTGAACAAGTTTTAGCTGAAAATTTTTTTTGATTCGCGATAGATGGCGCTGTAATCGAAGAAAAACAAATACAGATCAGAAGTCTGCAAACGGTCAAATTTCTCGGGACATACGCTTCGGAACACAAAAATTTGTATTTTTGAAAAGGCTATCTAATGATACAATATGACAGTCGACCGATTGATGGCGCTATAATTGCAAAAACAATTCTTTCTCGCAAGTGAAAGTATTTCTACAGCTAATATGAGGTTAACGTCTTTCGTTGATTTTGTATCTGACTTTAGTAAAAAACTACGTTTAGCATAACCCAGGAACAACGACGTGGACGTAGTAGTTTTTTGTTCCCTTTGGGGTGCTTGTTTTTAGTGAGTCCCCTTGCCTCTCACTTATCGGGGTGCTTGTTTCAGGTGAGTCCCCTTGCCTCTCACGATTGGCGCCAATAATTTTATTGTAGTAAATGCTCAAATTGTGCACCGTTTACTTCCTGGCAGTAAGCTAATCGATGGTAAACAGATTCGATGGAATCGTTTAAGTATTCTGCAGGTATTTGGGCAGCTACATCAATTATTCTCTGACGCAATTCATCTAAATTTTGAGGTTTCGTTTCGTAAACCCGATTTTTTAAATAACCCCACAAGAAAAAATCAAGTGGAGTTAAATCTGGTGACCTGGCAGGCCATTCGATCGGACCTCTTCGTCCAATCCAACGATCAGGAAAATGTTCATCTAAATAATTACGAACGTTCCGTCCGTAATGAGGTGCAACACCATCTTGCTGAAACCAAACGTGCTCCAAATTATCGCCAGCAATCTCCCTTATTGCTGGAATTATTTCATTTCGAAGCATGTTTTCATACCTTTGAGCAGTAAGATTACCATCGATAAAGAATGGCCCAATCAAATGATTATTTATTATTCCAGTCCAAACGTTTAATTTCTGTGGATATTGGGTTTTGCTCTCTCGCATCCAATGAGGATTCTCGTCTGCCCAATACCTGCAATTATGCCGATTACAAGTACCATTTAATTGAAATGTTGCTTCATCTGAGAATACAATGTTGTAAAGAAAGTCTGGATCTTGATCTATTCTAAGCATCTTGTCCTCACAAAATTCTAAACGTCGGTCGGGATCATCTTCATTTATCTCATGAACAAATGTCATTTTGTAAGGATGCAATTTATTACTTTTCAAAATCCTGCGGACTGAAGATGTACCAATTTCTTGAGCTTGGGCAGTTCTACGAAGACTAATGTGAGGATTTTCCGTAAATGATTATAAAACATTCAACGCTTCTTCTTCGTTTGTTGCTGACTTTGGTCTTCCTAATTTAGCTCGATCTTTCACAGAGCCTGTAGCTTCAATTCTTCTAACCGTTCTCTCCACAGTCGATTTGGAGATAGGATCCATTCCAATTCGAAAAGTATCATTGAAAATATCTCTTGCTTGCGAGTATGACCTTTTCCTATCAGCCCAGCCTACCATCATCAGTAATGATATTCTTTCTTGTTCATTAAGATGAGGCATTCTGAAAGAAAAGAGACTTTTTCAAGTCAAATTTTTCTTTACAGATGAAGGTTCATCTGCTTGAATCAACTTAAACAGTTGAACTAATGTGTCATTTAAAAAGTACCTACCAAATGGATGAAGCACAAAAAATCACAACAAAAATAGTCCACTTTTATTAATAAAGAAAAGAATTTGTTTACAAGCGGAAAGAATAAGAAAGAGTAATTTGAAGGATTTTATTATGTTAATTTAAACGATGATATTTGCATTTTGTAAAATGAAAATACGTACTATCATTGTTAGATTTTTTTTCACAAATCTTTTTTTCCATGATAACAAAACCATCCATCAAGAATTAAACAATGTTACAATATTGCATTAAAATACTGTATTGAGTATGTTAATTATTTTAATTGTTTTAAATATTTTCATTGAAAAAATTGATTTCCTCTTAATTATACCCCCGGGGGGGGGGTGGGGGTGGAAATTTTTATGGTACTGAATACAGTTTTACACGTAGAATCTGAATCTGCAATAAAAAATGGGGGTTTCCATCTAAGATTTCAAAGTTGCCCCCCGCTCCACCCCCGGGGGTGGGGGTGGGAGGTCGTGTTTGGTGTCATTCGATAGATTTTTGAAAAATATTGAACACGTGTTTTTCAGTTTTTCGATCCGATGTAAATTTCGCGAAATATTCGACCTTCCCGCTTCTTTTGGCACACCCTGTATAACTAAACTTTTAAAGAAATATCAAAATCTACGAAATCAACGCTAATTCAGTTTTGTAACTGAATAAAGATTTTAAAAGTTTATTGGGTGTAATTTAATATTCAAATGTTAAATTTAAAACAAAATCAACGACTTTAAAACATTTATAAACTATCAAATAAAAACAAGTTTATAGCTGAATTGTCATTAGAGGATTGTCAAAAGCAATGAATGTTACCAGGTGGTGAATTTCCGTGTTTTGTCTCTCCTTTTCTTTAAATTTTAAAACTATATCTGGTGCCATGAAAAGTAAATAAATGTCCCTATTTTGAAAATTATTATATATACACATCTCAACGATTATACTATCTAATAAAAACATTTCGATAAAAACAACTCTCTCTTTTCTCACTATATTCCAAAAACAGCTACGATTCAAGGTAAGCAAACGATACCAAATATACAGAGTGGGCCGTAAGGCGTTCACCAAAGCATTTAAAACAATTCTGATAATAATAAACGTTATTTTATTAAAACCAAGCTTAACTAATGAACTAAGAAACACGTTGCTGGTACAATCACAAATGCTCAAAATGCTCGCCATTTGCTGATTTTACATTGTTTCACATCACACTTCACGTAATTCTTTGGTGCGCGACTTACGGCCCACCCTGTATATAGAAAAACGCTTCTGCTAAAATGCGAAATTTAAACCCACATATTAGAAATTTAAAATAATATCGGTAACTATAATTTAAATTAATATTTTTAAGTGATTCGTCCTGGTTTGTAAACTATAAGAATCGAAACTCGGTTAATAACTTATTTAAAAACTCCAGCTAAAATGCATAAAGTAATATCAACAAACTACCTTAGCAGGAATTATTAACAATACTGTTAAACGGTATAAACCATGGGATTGCTGTTATAGTGATGGAAATATGTATACATCTTCCCCCAAACAGAACTTTTACATTTTTTGAACAAATATAAATTATTAGAGGGACTATAAATTTAATCAATATAGCTATTCTCTTTTTAATATAGCAATTCAACTTTTAACACATTTTATTGTGCATATGAAACCAACGCATTATGATTTTTCATCATTTTCAAGGGAAAATATATTTTATTTTCAATGAAGGTTTTTTTTACTTTGTTTCATTAAATTTCAAGTTATGTTTGCCAATTGCCTTCTTATATCATATGTTTACTAGCAGAATCCGTGCGAAAAGATTTTCGCACAAAAAGTCTTATTATTATTGATTGGATATTATTTTTCACCAGAGTCCTCCATTGTCATGTTTGATTTTATCGTATGGCGATCTCAAATCATATTGGTATTTCAAATGGTATATTTGTATGAGTAAATTGAAACTGCACCTTATTAAATTCGCATATTTCGAAAGGCTTATATATTCATTTCTTGGGGTTTCCTATTAAACTTAATTCTGAAGGCCGCTGTTGAAATCTAGTTTGAACAATTAAAATTCTAAGTAATGGTTAAAAAAAATCTGGTTATGATAAGAGTGAAAATATTTTTTAAAATTTGAAAATTGACATATTTCAGAAATCAGATAATATGTCATCATATATTTACTAGTTGTTGGCCTTGCTTCGCTCGGGTGTGCGTTTCTCTTATTTAATCTAATCAGAAAAAATAAAATAAAAAATCAATTTATTTTAAACAAAATACATAATTACAAAACATCACGATAAATCACACTTTTAGTGAAAATTCTATCACTATTTTCGATCAATTTCCCTTGTTCTTGAGGAATATCATGGATACAAATTTTCATATTGCTTTTAAATTTTGAACGTGATGAAGCCACATAAAAGTTGACCATGAGAAAACACTGATTAAATTAAAATTAAACCTACATGAGAAAATGATTATCCTTGACTTTTATTTATAGTCATAGCAAAAGAAAGAATAATTGGAAAATGACGTCTTTTAAATCGATTCTTGAGATTAAAACAATTTCATTTCTATTTGCCTCACTTACAATTTTTGCTTGAATTAAATGTCTCTGACTTGATGTGACTATTAAGCGAGTTCCATTGCATAATTCTATTTTTGGATTAAATTTTCTTATCAACATGGCAATCATTCCTACTTTTATGTGAATCATATGTGGTGTAACTCCTGATGGTGTCAATGAATTCAGCATTTCTATCGTGACTTGATTAGATATTTGATCATTTAGATCTGCTACCACTGAGTAATTACTTTTGAATGTAAATTTTCTTCCTTCCATTCGAACAATAATTTCGTTGTTCAATGTGAGAGTACCAATATTTGTTGAGCATAAGATTACTCGATTTGATAAATCATCAGATGAGAGTGATTGTACATCTCCAAAAACTGTAAAAATTATATCAATCTCAGGTGACACAATCATTTCATTTGGAATTTCAATTAAATCACGATCAAAAGTTTCAATTCTTGCAAAATTTCCGGAATCAGTTTTTAGAAGCCACTTATTGAAATCGTCTTGACCTGCACTTCTCATGTTAGATATCAATGAAAGTTTTTTATAAAATGTTGCCATAAATTTGATGATTTGATGCATGCTTTGATAACTTCTTTTGCTGTTCCTCTTGGAACTATCGGTAAGCATTGTCGAAAATGTCCTCCAATGACTATCACCTTATTTCCAAATGGCTTATCTCTTTTAATAGGATTTTTATGACTCCAGCTCTCAAGAAATTATCGATGCATCCCAGTCCATGTTTTGTTAACATTATTACTTCATCGATGATTATAAGTTTTGATTCTAAAACATTACCTTGAAGAGACAATGGCTTAACTTTTGATGACTTGAAACCCTTTGAACTGTTCTTCCTCTTTTTATGGGTTGAGGCAATTCCAGTTGTAGCCCATGGGAAGACTCTTATCTCCATTTCCTCGGATGAAATTCATTAAAACTCTATAAAGATAGGTCTTTCCAGGACCACCAGGTCCATCAAAATAGAATAATCGAATTGTGGCATATTTTCACCGTAAAGTGATTGAGTGATCCTTTCGAAAGTAGCTCTTTGTTGAGTATTTAAAGTTGGAATGAGTCGTTCTGCTTCTCTTCTTTCTTCAGTTGGATTAAAAATTACTAACTCAAATTGACTGCCCGGTTGGCTCTGGCAGATTGAAAGAAGTGCAATTAAGACTATGTTGCTTGAGAACTGAAGAAATGTCATGAAGAGAATAATTGAATGCAACATCTTCATGATCTCTCAAGTAATCGATTGACATTGGTTGTTTGTATTAGTCCCATGAATCTTTTGCATTTGGTGGTGAACAAAATACACAGATGAAAGAAAAGAACTGTCTAAGTGTTGAAATGGCCTGTTGAAGACAATTCCTTCTCGTATACATTTTTCCCATCCTTCGTTGTCATAAAAAATGCCTCGTTCTCTTGTTTCTTCAACAAAAGTTGAACACAGTATTCCATCAACAGTTCTTAAATCTTCAAATGATTTTGCTCCAGGAGCATGATGTAGAAGAATACGAAGACAGAATAATTTTTGTTGAACTAGATTAAAAATGTGTATTCGTGCAATTGTATTAACATATTCACGTCTTTGAGCTTAAAAATATTAACATTTTACTATTGAAATTTTCAAAAAAAGGCTATAATTTTGTAATGAAAAATCCGATTGATACCATTTATATCTCGGTGAATAGAGCTAATTAGAAGCTACATTTCAATTTTTATTTTGTCGAGATATCTTAAAAAACTTCCTTTTAAATTGAAAAAATGTGAAGAATTTGGCATAAAATCGACCATATTGACCAAACCTGAAGTCAATTTTTTTAAGTTAAATGCATTTTAGTTGTCTATTATCGACCTATAGAGCAATTTTTGTTTCATTAAGATAATGCTTATGGTTTGGTCAGAAATTAGGGAAAGTCAATGATAACGTAAAGAGGGGTATTGGTTAAGTCAGGAACATAAGGAATTACAATTGGTTGTTTTTTACATATTGGTTAAGTAATTTGTTAACATGGATCTTATGGTTACTACAGTTTGGCAGTTTACAGTTTAATATTGTTGCTCTTGTTTCATATGGGAGGAGGTTCCAATCCTCGATAGTGTTATAAGGAAAGGCCTTCTTTAGCGTTGACTGGAGGATATAGGGAGGTTCCCGTTTAAATTTACGGGTTACTCGGCTGTTGCAGTTATTATTTATCCAATGAGAAATAAAGTGGGCCGTATGGTGAGGATCATACAAGGCCCTGTATAATTCTTTGAACTTGGCCAATTGTATTAGACCAGGAAGAATTAATATATCATTAGCTTTGCATGATGGGGTTACGGAAGTGTGGCGGGGAATTGAATAATCCATTCGTAATATTGAGTTGTATGCAACCTTTAACCTCGTTAATAAGAAGCGGGAGGCAGAGGACCACAAAATAATTGCATAATTTAGTTTAGAAATCACCAAACTCTTTATTAGGACCGATAGGTACTTATGTTTTCACAATGTGCGTCCGTCCGTCTGTCCGTCTGTCTGTCCGTCTGTCTATCCGTCTGTCTGTCTGTCTGTCTGTTGGTGCTCTAGCTTTCGAACGCTTCCGAATTTTCGACTTCCGTTTTCGCCATTCGACAACTTAAGGAAATCGGAAGACTGAGTTCGTTGGTGGAAAAAATCGGTGAACTACTTCCGGTTCAAAAGGTCAAACATAATATAGGGGACCACATTTTTCACTAAACAATTCTATGTATAAATGGCCTGTGCATTGCCAAATGCTAAAGCAGAGAAAAAGCTTGTGAATTAAGTGAAGACACGTGATCGTCTTCCTTGATGGTCAATATCAGTCAGAACTGGTTCAAGGGTATGTGGTTTAGTGGTACCATTATGGTCCACTGGAAACTTTCAATGCTAAAATATGGCATGTAATATATCAAACAACTTCATATGGGAATGTAACGTAAAATTAATGATAATCGAAATTGGTTCCATGATTCGTGTTTTAATATTTACCATTATGAAACCATTGGAAGCTTTCAATGCTAAGACATGGCATGTAAGTACTTACGCTTTATATTATCAATAGTTAGTTTTTGTTAGGCAGATTTTAACAATAGCTTGTAGCTAATCTTTCCTTCAATGGTACATGCTTACGTAGAAAAGCGTTGGCAATAGTTTATGAAGAAAGAATTGACCCTTACACAGAACGCTTCAACAATTAACGGCTATTTCATTAAATAGGAATGCTTACAAATTAAAGGATTCGTATATGATGACCGCGTACTTCACTGATGACCGTGCAGCGAATCACTTGAGCCTCGAAACTGTGTCATATCCCCCGTATTTTCCTGATCTTTCGCTTACATCTTTTATGGCACTTGATTTTTTTTGAAGAAATGTCTTAACAATGATGCATCAGTTATAAAGCAATGGAACATTTCATCACACCCAGAGACGTTGAATTTTTCAAACGTGGCATTATCAACCTCTCCACTCACTGACGACAATATATTTTTTTTGGCTCAAGATTAATTTGATTAAATAAGCCTATTGTTTTCTTTTTTCTTCTTGTATTTCCTATAACACAAAGTCGGCCATGTCATCTGCAACCATCCAAAATTAATGAGACCAAAAAAAAAAATAATTAAAAAATGATACTCGGTGGCAGAGTGCGTTAAAGCTCAGGTCTTGCCGCTCTCGAAACCCGAGAGTCGCAAGTTCGAATCCCGCTGAGGGCATGGATGCTTGTGTTTGTCCCTTTTTATTATCATCCTTTCATCATTTTCATCCATACTCTGGAACTAACAATTTCGGTTTCAAATTCTAATCTGGTGTATACAGATTCCCCTTTTCAAAACTGCACTTAAAACAAAAACATGATAGGAACGCAGCCCAAAGATGGTCAAAATCGAATGAAGAAGAAGATCAGACAAAGAAAATAAAACATTTAAGCGCAAAATAAACCAAAGTTTCATGCAACTTGAATATTCCGTATCTTCAGCGGTTTTTCTCTGAAATTATTATTTGAATATAACAGTTTGCCTTCTTAAAGGAGCAATTAATACATTGATAGTTTGTTAATCGATGATAAGTATGTTTATGAACAAGCACAAATGTATTTTATCTTCGAAGTACATCTTTGTAATGCCCTAGATACTAACACATCATTGTAATATAAGGATGGAATTATATATGCAGAACTACATGGTAAACTCATCATTCTTGGTAAAAAGGCTTATACATGTATATCATTCTTAAACTTCATCTGAATGCCGCCAGCTGATGACAATTTAAACGCATGATCGTTTAATTAAAAAAAAACAAAAAAACTTGTATATCGCGGGGCACCCGACCGAAGTGAAACTTCAAGCGCATGATAATAGTCAGTGAAAAAACATTGGATGATACACTATATGATCACAAATATCCGGACACATGCACGTTTGCGCTCTAGCCACGATTTCATGGAAATCAATAGGGCGTTGCACATCCCTTTGCCCGAATCACAGCTTCCACCCTTCGGGGAAGACTTTCCACCAAATGTTGGTAGGTACTTTCCGGAATGTTCCTCCATTCCTCCCGAAGAGCGAGAATCAGTTCAGGTACAGAAGTTGGCCGATGTGATCTGGCCCGCAAGCGTCTTTCCAATTCATCCCACAGACTCTATAGGATTGAGGTCGGGACTTTGTGCCGGCCAACCCATTTCTTCGACCCCTGAGTCCGCAAGCCGCTGCTGTACACGCCTCGCTTTGTGGAACGGAGCATTGTCGTGTTGGTAGAGAAATGGTCCGTTTCCGAAAAATTGCCACAACGTTGGAAGTGCACAGTTGTCCAAAACATTCAGATAACGGTCGGAGTTCCTGATTCCTTGCACAGGAACGAGCTGGCCCAGTCCGTACCATGAAAATGAGCCCCACACCGTGACTCCTCCTCCTCCGAACTTGACTGTGGGCTCTGTGCACTCAGGTAAGAAGCGTTCTCCAGGTATGCGCCAAACCCAAACTCGTCCATCGGATTGCCAGAGTGTGTAGCGAGATTCGTCTATTCACATTACACGTTTCCATTGGTCCATTGTCCAGTTTCTGTGGGCTTTGCACCACTCCAGACGTCGCTTGGCGTCGACCCTGCTGATGTGGGGCTTGTGGGCAGCAGCACGGCCATGGAATCCCATCGTGTGCAGTTCCCGACGAATTGTCACGGTACTGGCATCGTTTGCAGAGGCGTTTCGAAACTCTGTGGCAATTTTTTCCGCCGAGGACTTCCGGTTGCTGCGGGTGACACGACGAAGCACTCGACGGTCTCTGTCCGTTAGTTTCTTGGGTCTACCGGTTCGTTGTTGAACTGTTGTTGATCCCGGGTCTTCCATTTCATAATGACATCGCCTACTGTTCACTTGGGTATCTGAAGAAGGCTGGAAATGTCACGCACGAACTTGCCGCATAGGTGACATCCAACGATGGTTCCACGTTGGAACTCACTGAGCTCTACCGAACGACCCATTCTTGCCAATGTCCAAGCAGAGTTGTGTCTGAAGGTGTGGGAAGCTATTTAAATGATGTGCAAGTCATTATCATGTGACATTGGGCCAATCGATGATCTGTGAGGGGTGTACGGATATTTTTGATCATATAGTGTATATTCAGTGAAAATCATAGTTACCAATAATGATTAAAAACACAATCATTTAAAACATGAAAGATTTATTTAAAAAAGTCAAATTATTTTATACAAATACAAATTTATGATCTAGCAACAGTACAATGTCTTATTCTAAATGTTAAAACTGTTACAAAAGCTTTAAAGAAATATAAATAATGTTTATAATATACTTTACTAGACCACTGATCCGTCACATGACGGGTTATTTATTTATTAATTGAGTTATCAAATTTAGTTATCCGTTTTGGAGAGAGGCTAAGCAAATCTATCTTTCTTACTCAAAATTAGTAATAAGTTATATATAAGATATTTAACTAAAAAATCAACACTAAGCATTTTTCAAATTTCTTTGTTGGCCTCAGACAGACCAAGAGAATTAAAGTATTAGATTATACAATAAATTAAAATGTGTACTTTTGACATTGAAACGAGGTCTCAGGAATACAATTAATCCAAATTATTAATGGAAAAAAAAAATTGAAAATGCGTGTTATGCATTGCCAGAATGATGTTAAGAAAAGAATGACATTACACGAGAGCATGCGGTGTATAATTATACTTGTTCTGTTGCCATTTTGTTTTTCGAGTATTAAAAGTAGAATAGGAATGTCTCTAAGGCCGACCCTCCACCTCATTGCCTTCAACGAAAAACTGAGTTTAAAATTTGAAAGTTAAGGAATTTTCAAAAAAATAAATAATTTGAATAAAAGATTTGATTGTTGCGGAGAGAAGACTATCTATAAAATTCGAAACTCAGTGATTGTTCATTTAAGAAAGTCATTTCTCGCTCTGCAACAATCAAATGTTTTATTCAAATTATTTATTAATTTGAAAATTACTTACTTTAAAATTTTAAATTCAATTTTATCGATGAAGGCAAAGAGATGGAGGGTCAGTCCTAGAGACGATCATATTCTACTTTTCGACGGTCTATCCGAATTTAAGTCAAATTCAAAAATTTCGGAAAAAAAATGGCAACACCAAACGACGGACTGCGAAAATCACAGACACACTGTTCATCACCGCTAGCATCATCTAAAACCCTATTAACGGCGGTACAGATGTATGTAACATGTATGTCACACGACATAACTTTTGAAAGGATTGACCTAGAGGCGTGAAATTTTCTACACGCGTAAGCCCTATAGGACGGAGCGAAAAATATAGCGAATCCTCTAGGGTGGACCAAACCATGTGTTTTTGTGGTTTCCCCAACTGACTTCCTTTCATGTCTATTGAGTTTTGATTGCGTTTGAGCAATTTGTGACGGCAGAGTTTGACTGTTTGACATCAGAATTTAAAGAACTATTTGAAGTTTAGCGAATCCTCCCGCTACTGCTCGTAACATTTTGATGCCATAACTTTTGAAAGGAATGACCTAGAGGCTTGAAATTTTCTACACATGTAGGCCCTATAAGGTGCGAAAAGTATAGCGAATCCTCTAGAGTGGCCCGGTGCCCCTCAGGGGCCACTTGCATGAATGTCATGGTTCCTTTTTTATCTTTTGAACAAAGAGGGCAAAAATCCTGAAATTTTGTAAATTTGTAGTGCGGTTATAAAAAAAATAAAACCAACATACAAGAAAAGTGATATAAGCCTCTAGGGTCCCGCTGGAAGTCCCGAGGCCCCAAATACAATTGAAGCTATAACATTTGAATGGAAAGGCCTAGGAACCTGAAATTTTGTATATACATACTGTGATACTAAAAAAATATTGCAAATATACAAAAAAAAGTAAATATTGCAAAGCAGAGCCCCACAGGCCCCAAACACAAGCAAACCTACAACTTTTAAACGAGAAGGTCTAGAAATTTGAAATTTTGTTTACTTATAGAAAATTACTTAAAAATTTAGCTAATATACACTAAAAAGTGGTATAAGGCTCTTGGGTCTCGACATGGGCCCTGAGCTCCCAGTCACAAATCAAGCTATAACTTCTGAACCGAAGGCCCAGAAACCTGAATTATTGCATATTTATGGTGTTACTTAAAATTTTAGCTCTTATACACTTAAACTTATATAGTCCTCTGGGGCCCTGGCAGGGGCCCTAAACACAGAGTTATAATGCTTGAACGAAAAAGCTTAGAAATCTGAAAATTTGTATTCTTCTAGTAGTTTACTAAAAAATTTAGCTAATATACACTAAAAACTGGTATAAGGCTCTTAGGTCTCCACAGGGGGCCCTGAAGCCCAAATCACAAATAAGCTCTAACATTAAAATAATAAAAAGGCCTAAGAACTTGAAGTTTTATATTTTTGTAGTGCGTTACTTAAAAATTATAGACAATATACAAGGAGACTGGTATAGGGCTCGGGGCCCCCGGCGGCCTCATATACAATTGAAGCTTTAAATTTTGAACGGAAAGGCCTACGGTCCTGAAATTTTGTTTAATCATTGTGTGGTATTTAAAAATTTAGCTAACTATATTAAAAATTCTGTAAGTCTCCTGGCAGGGGCCTTGCGGCCTCAATCTTAAATCAAGCTATAAATTTAAAACCAGAAGTCCAAAAACCTGAAATGTCTTATATTTATAATGTGTTGCTTACAATTTTAGCTATTAAACACTAAAATTGATATAGTCCTCTGAGGCCTCGGCAGAGACCCCGAGGCTCCAAATACAAATCAAGCTATAACTTTTGTACGAAAAGGCCTAAGAACCTGAAATTTTGTATCTGTGCCCCGCCACTTATTATAGTCACGAGTCACTACTACTCGTAACATTTTGATGCTAAAACCCTTTTATCGTTGGATAACGATGCCTTAACTAATTTTTTTATTATTATTATTATTATTATTATTATTA